>NMRB01000036.1:595160-626754 GCA_002633025.1 Notospermus geniculatus
TATCTGTCTTAGCGAGGAAGTTATGGGCAATGGTACCTCCATAGAGGCGGCCATCTTGGATTTCAAGATGGCTGACATGCATTCGAAAACAAATTGGTATTGTCCCTAGACCCTAACATATGGGAAAACCTTTTGAATTTTGTCCATATCTGGTTTACTTCCTGAGATATGAAGAATTATTGGTTTTCGGTGTCGGCCATCTTGAAATACAAGATGGCGGACGTCAACCGTAAGTCAAATTGGTTTTATGAGATTCCTTGACCTACAAATGGGGGTTAGCCACAAACAGATCGTTTCTACCTGTCTTAGTTTTTGAGTTATAGGGATTTATAGATTCTGCGCGGCGGCCATATTGAAATTCAAGATGGCCGCCACCAGGGGGCGTTTCAGAGTTGGGTCCTAATCGAAAAATGATCCTTAGGGGGTCCCCTACCAGCGTGCAAAGTTTCACAATTTCTTCAAAAAGTGAAATATTCTGGTGGTATTTTAGCCTATGCCGCTTGACTACACAGTCACAGAGTCCAGCAGACGATATCGTCTGTCAAAGTTTTCTTACATCCTATGGTATTGATTGAAAAATATTTGAAGAAATGTTGTACCTGTCAATCATCTGAAGAATCCTTCTTCCAATTCATTTCCAACTTTGTTCAGAAAAAAATCACCAGAGAAGACGCTGTCTGCTCAAACCTATTAGTTCACAATTTACCTTTGCAGACGATTCACAAGACAAATTTCCGACTAGTAGTCAAACTGCGGCAATCCTGGATAATGGCTACCTGGTGTCTTTTTCGTTTTGAGGATAATTCTACACAATGACATCGTTCGTATGATTTTATCTTTTCAGATTCCGAACTACTTATACCCCCACAACCTCTCACCGATACCTGGCCTGCCTAGCGCACTACTTCAGCTGCATATGTACAACATAATTGCCTCGAACCTGAATGACGACCTTGAGGGTACAGCAAGAACAAGCCTACAGCTGAAGGCCCGGGAACATGCAGCCGCCATCGCTGTCATGCACATCAGGAATTCATTCTAGCATCCTCAGAAACTCGCCCACGGGCCATTTTACGGTCCCTATCGCTCGTTAACGTACAGAGGGAGGCCGACGGAGGAAATCATTTCGCGGCCCTGTGGTGAGAGAACGTCATTCTTGTTGAACACGGTAGACTCGGGCACTCATTCCCTAAATGTGTACGCGCGGCACTGAACAATACATGGATTAGATATAGCTGACTGCGCGAGACTACGTTCTAACGTGGACCTGTCCCAAAATTATCGGAAATTTTCAAACTGGCTTCGATCGGCCATGTTCAACACGCCTGAAACCACTTTGTAAACACTATCTGCGATCGTTACAGAAATCTCGCCTCGCTATTGAGGCATTCACTCGTGAAGTGATCAACGGAAGGAACACGCCAGCTCCCCAGCCGTCAAGGTCACCTGATGAAGGTCAAGGTCACCTGATGAAGGTCAAGGTCACCGACGACCGTCACAACTGCCTATAAAGGCGACGCAAACTGCCAATTAGAGACACGTCAATTTTTATGGCATATTCAATGCAAAACTGACGTTCGACAAGGCGGGAGGCCGATTTCAGAATCAAAGTCCTATAAATAGCGTCTGGTCTGATTGATGCGAAGGGCGCGTCCCGACACATCGGGACTAATTATTGGACATGGTTGCTTTGACATCGTCACACCCAGTCAATTTGCACCTGTACACTTTCGAAAATTTCGAATTACTCTCTTTTAATTGACGAAGACATAGATAAGGCTGGGCCCGGACAATGTATATCAGACTTTGATGAAGAGGTTGTACATCAGAATTTGCAGAATACATGTTCTGAATGATGTAAGTAATGAAAGCAAAAGAAAGTGACGAGGTACGATATTATAAGGACGAGTTGTCTTATTCTCTGCATCCTTTGGTAATGGGCAGACGCAGACGATGATTATCCCATGGAAATAAAGGATAAAACTGGAATGATAGGGAGGAAACCGGTCACCTTACGGTTAAGTCCAAATTGCCTCTGTTAAGATCCCAAAGTAATCATCATAGTTACGTACGTGTTCCACGTCAACATTTATATATCAGTAAGGTTCGAAAATGCCACTTGGGTCGACTTACTGAAAGAGTGCCCCTCTAGTTACACTTTGTTCGTGTACGTGGGCCGAGCCTGAATAATGGTAACTGATTTTATAGATGTGAAAGTACAGTATATATCAACGATGACCTTACTGTTGAACCAATAATCATACAATTGTGGCAAGATTTAGCACCAGATTATAAATCCAGCTTGTCAGTAAGATATACGAGAGGAACGTTCAACAATTCTCTATAGCGGCAATACATCACTCGGCTATTGTGACAGCACAACCACATTATATCAAAATTTAATTGCTTTGAAATCAAATTAACGAGAATATCAGAGGTCGGCAGACAACCCATGACCTCACATCCGACGTTATCTGACCTCAATGACGTCATTTCTGACGCCATCTTGAGACGTTGCTCCTTTCGTAATACTGAACGTGTTAGCAGTGCAATAGGTTCCTATTTCCGTACGGGAATTACGGTATCCTGATTATATTGTCTCGCTTGGAATGTTAAATGAGGGAGGGGTATAAAGATTGGCCCACGAGACCACGAACGTTCCGACAACGTTTTCCGCTTTCGGAACACGGGACAACCCAAGAAAGCCTGCTTATCCACCAAGTTTGAGCGGCCTACCAGGCGCGTCGCGGTGATGTTTGAGAAATCCATCAACACAAGTGCGGATAATGCTCTCAAATCACTCATCGGTGAGTAGGTAAGAGCGCCATAAATCCTCTAGAAGTCTTTCGTTAGAGGATGGGTCTACGGGGATTGAATAGCGGTATGGATGTTGGCTCGGTATACAGGACTCTGTACATTCAGTCCAACGGCAAACAAGGACCTTCAGGTAGACTTCTCTCCAAACGAGAACCTCTGGTGTAAACGCTGACTGTTTTTCGGAAAACAAATGCATTTTGGTGATCCGATTTCTTTACCAAACGTGAGGCGGCAACATGGGCGGGTGCTGGCAACGTGGGCGGAGAGTTACTCCGACGGTGCTGCCCCCTGGAGAGTGGCGACGACATTTGAGGTACTTTATAGTAACTAAAATATTTCATCGTCGGTGCCTTCCACAAGACTAAGAGAAGTATACACGAAGATGTCACCATTGTTTTTTCTTGAGCGATTTCGCCAGATTTTTTCCTTGAATGGGACATGATTTATTGAAAGAAATGTCCATCTTGGGAAAACTAAATCACAAAACCATCGCAAAACACACAAGACGTAAAAACGTCTACCTCATTAATTGCAATGGATGGACAACCCATTCATTTTCATTAAGACTGGCAAGGACGGAAGTGCAGAAATAATGGTGCTTTCGCGGTATAAGTCGTTTGTTAAGGCAGGTGTTGTCCGCGGGAGTGATTAGTCTTCGGTGGTTAGAAATTTTGCGCACGTCGCGGACGGCAACACGCGAAGGGCTGCTTTCACGCCAGTTATTTAAAAGGTAACCTCCACAACTCTCTTCCAAAAGATATCGGTGGAATAAACTTTCAGCTGCAGATTACACGGGAATACTCACTTGAAGACGTTGGGTGGCGCTGCAGTCGTAGGATGATCTTGAATGTAGCTGAGAAAGACGTAGGTCGGCGCCGTAGTCGTCAAGGTGAGCTTGAGTCACAGCGGCCAAAACTTACAAACGCTTCCAATTTTAATTTTGTAACGTGTATATATCACCTACGACTCCAGACATAGACACAGACATAGAGATCGTCCTGACGACTGCAGCGCCACCCAACGTCTTTCTTGTCTACGACTCCAGATCACATTACATAGACTTACAAGATCTTTGTTTGGTAACGTCTACATTGCGGATATGACTGCCCATTTCCGACCCCACATCTCAATCTGTGACTAGCGTTGCGTTGTTAACGTTCGCTTCTTAAAGGAAGTAAAGATTCGGCGGTAACTGTTAACGATAGTGTAAACGTTGGTGCGGTGATCTTTAAAACTCTCTATCATCTCATAAGAAAGCTAGTTTATCCCCCCCCCCACATTGTACGAATTTGCTCCACACTTTATTCCTTGTTACATGATCGCTTGTTACATTAAAGGGCTTTCCCTCACAACAATGGTGAATCACCGTTAGAAATTTGACGAGTTTTTCATTTCTTATAGTACATTTTGCATCAAATTTTCAATATTCTGATTTCAAAGAAATTTACTTGTGACCGCGGGTAACAACCGCCAACGATGGAACCTCTCTATAAAGAACACCTATGTATAAGGACTCACAGATGCTGTCCTTTATTTAGAGGTGTCCTGATTAATGAGTTGAATAGAAATCGGATCGGAAATTTGAACTTGGATGTTCTTTATAGAGAGGTGTCCCGTGGTAGAGGTGCCCCAAGAGGGAGGTTCCACAGCACGTCTATCGCCACTCACAGACCGACGGCGAAAAAGTCGTATTTTCCGGCTTGAAATGCATTGAAATGTCGTATTCTAAGTGCCAAAGGAAGAGAACGCACGAAAGTCGACACAACGGATGATAATAAATAGGAAGTCAACTTCCACAATTTCTACCCCAACCGGGGTCCTCCTCCTGAGGCACTTTTCAGTTGGAGAAACCAGAAACGGTTTCTGGTTTCTCCAACTGAAAAGTGCCTGAGGAAGACCCCGGTTGGGGTCGAAAATTTGCGAAATTGTGGAAGTTGACTTCCTATTTATTAAAATTTAGCAGTTTTACCCACAAGATTTAAAAGCATCGGCATGTTAATTTAAAGTCAGCTTTTTAGTCTTCTAAAGTCCTTTTTGGAGACACCCGGTCATTTCACTTTAATCAATACAATTGTTACAATCAATATGCATCATCTAACGGACTGTTGAGTAATTCTTAAATTAAAAGGATAGCAATCGCAAATGAAAATGGCCTTAGGCGAAATAGAACCTTAACTACAATTAGTTCATGCAACAATAAAAGCAGATAGGAAGGCGATAATTGATTTTTTCTGTACATTATGTTGACACTTTCGATCACAATTGAGTAAATTTTGATACATCAGGAGACAAAGACGGCAGCCAGTTTTTACGAATAAAAATCTTCCCAATTTAAGTGCAATACTCTATTCTTAGGATTCAAATAAGTGCACGAATCTTTAACCTTTCATTTTTTCCATCCGTTTTCCGTTGGTAAACTAACTACTTCAAAGAATACCCCCATTTTCTTTGATTTTAGGACAACCGTAGGCCTCAGGGGGTGCAATACGTCATTCCCAAACACGCCTACGAATGTTGGTTGTAGTTTTATATGAAATGAGTTTTAAAGACACTGCGAATTTGATGAAAGGACATTCTTTTGGTAAAGTTTGAATGTTTTGTTTCAAACGTTTTGTCTATATATCGAAAAATGTTATATGTACAGAACATACACTGACACTCACTGGTACACCCCCAACTATTCTAAAAATGTAGGCGCCGATAACCCCATATTAAAATGGGGGAGGGGATTAGTATAGGCCACCATCTTTGTTGGAAAGATCAATCAACGTGCAAAGAAATTTGAGGCCGATGCGATAATTCCAAGACGGTTTGCTCTTTTGTAAAAAGTTGACAAGTGGGGGAAACACAAAATCGGCAACTTACAGACTTCTTCGGCGGCGCTGAGAGGGGGTTCATTATTGTTAACAAGACAACGTTCATTTAATTTGATTTTTGAATCGATTTAAAATTGAAATTGTTGTTTGCTGTCGCCAGATAACGCAAACTCGTCGAAAATAAGAGAAAAACGGGATACCCGATGCGGCAATTGTAAATTCACAAGAGTCAATGACTGGCGCAAAGAAGACATCAGTAGTCATCGCTACGACTGATCGGCATCCCGTCTCATAAAAATCCGTTATTTAGCACCAACCGCCGCCGCAGCGCGTCACAATGAACGCAGACCTAATCGGATAACGAGTGTGTCGAGAAAGCGTCAAGTCTCGATCGTTACAACGGGCGTACCATTGTCGAAATAAGAAATTAAAACAAGTCGTAGGGAATTTCTTGTGACAAAGTCGGGGAGACAGGAAAGAGGAAGAGTCAAAAATAATTTCCACCTCACGATCCCGCGTAGGCTACTCTGACAGGATCTAGGATAAAGAGAACTATCTTCCGTTTTGGAGTTACTTTAAGGTGTTGACGTCTCAGCTGGAGTTAAAGGTAGGTGATACTTTCTTATGAATGTTGCAGTTGCATTTATATGCATTTTTTGCTAATCATTTTCATTAAAAACCAAATATGAATCAATTTTAAATTTCTACCGAATCTACTAGGCCTAATAGGGAAACGGTATGATAATTTTCGCCGACGACGATAAATGAAATTTTTTAATGATTTTGTAATTAAGAATATTACGGCGCAGAAATATTCCGTATTTTACTGGTATTTTTTATTCATTTGTTACATTTTTATCGGGTTTTATTCAATCGACTAATGGAGCAATCGGAATAGAATGCCATTTTATGATAATTGGAAAACCCAAATCAACTTTTAATCACTTAAATGCATGACTGTTTTCGAAGGTTAATGATGTATAGTGATGACAATAATGATGCTTTTATAGCGTTTCACTGCATAGCGATTCACATTTTTATCCCAATTTCTCCAGAAACCGTTCTGGGGTAGGCCTACTCATCGTAGAGCAGCTCAGTTTGCACTGTCGCTGTACCACCGAGCCAGATTAATAAGGGTCGGTGATCGTATTACATCATTCATGTCATTGTTGATGGGCAAAATACATACCGGTATATTAGGGATAAGGTGGAAGGCATTAAGATACACCCCGCCAAATTTTTTCATGAACGAACAATCGGTTCGCCTGTTGCAGCATGTGCGTTGTTTTCACGCAAGCCGAGTATGAGGCGAGGACCCAAAAAGTGGAGCATAACGTTTTATTCCTTCGAATATTCTCAAACAAAACGATAGGCAAGCACTCCTTAACGTGGGAGTTGGCTCACATTCACCCCCGTTGTTGGTGACACACGACGATCGTTGATTGCCCATCGTTTTCGACGGCTGAGTTGCCAACAGAGCCACCTTGCGCCAGAAATGGGGAACCCGCATGACTGCAGATGGCGCAGTCAGTATAAGACCCGAATGACGTACTGACGTCACTTTTTTCGCTGTTGACGTCACGTCGTCAAAGCATGTGTACATTTTTCTACACAATTTTCCGTGGAAATTTCCCCAAAAGACGTTGTCAGTATTGGCATCCTGTGACATTTCTGACGAAACAAAGCAGTGATATATGGAGAACTTTGAACATGAAACAGGACAGTNTACGAACAGTACTCTCGATACGTCATTCATTAGGCAGAGATATTCGAGAATTGTGATTTTTCAAAAAGAGACTTCAAGTGTTAGAAAGAATACATTTTCCCACGATTTTCTCTGTCAAAGTTGAACCACCTAAGTTTTGTATTTGATATGTGAGAGCCTTCATTTTAACTTTGTGAAAGGAATATCATATCCACGCCTTTTCTTCGTACTTATTGTGAAGGAAACAAGTGAATATAGGTTTAATATATTCAGAGATACTTAAGTAGTATAATTTGAATAGCTACTCAAAGAACATCCACGACCGCGCCTAGAAATTTGAAAAGGTATTGATTAATTGAGAGTTCACGGACAAGGTTCAGATTCAGTGTGTAGATGATAAAAGATAACGGAATGACGTAATGTCCAGGCATGACATCGATGCTCGCTTTCAACTACCGAGAGCATAGCTCGACACAATGCGAATTAGTCTACAGCAGGAGGAAACCAGAGTGTCCGGAGAAAACTGCGCTGTGAGTAACCCCTCTCTGCTATTGCATGTAGAATGGGTCAGTCCGGGGATTGAACCTGGAACATCAGAGGTGACAGGCATTGGTATTTACCCTGCGCCACTGTGGCAGATAAAATGTCAACAAGAGCTCAAGTAGTGACAAAAAAGATGGCCGCCAATGATCGGCCTCAATCACCATAAAAAAGGAGACTAATTAACCTGCACCACAGAAATGAAGGCAGCCTGAATGACAAATGACTAATGAAGTATTCCAATCTAAAGACCAAGATTGGCCTCATCGAACGGCAAATTACTTATCAAGGACTCACTAACCAGAGAGCTCAAGGATCAATCTAAGTCGTGACGACAACAACAACAGTGACGACGACAACAACAAAACAACAGGCAACAGGTTGTCAAAACTGTCCTAGACAAAAAGATCAGCTTGAAAAGTACTACGTAGAGACGAAAATTGATTGGTTCACGATCTCACCAATAGGATAACAGCGTCTGTTGTGATTGGTTTACGATTGTACCGGCATGATAAAGCGCATGTCGTGATTGGTTCACGATCACACCGGTGGGATCGCGCCTGTGGTCCATAATCTCGTGATCGTCTGCCAAGCAACCAATGAAAAACACGTTGATTGGTTAGGAAACCATTGATTGTTCTTTTGTTGACCAATCAGCGCGTTGGAAACGTTGATCACGTGATTATGGACGACAGCGGCGCTTTTATGCTACCGGTGAGATTGGGAACCAGTCAAATTATGTACCGGTACGAAAAATAACCGTATGCCAAATGTTTTTCAAAAAAGTGCGTCTCGGCGACAACATAGTGTTATGGAACGGTGAAGGGTACCGACCAGAAACGTACACATATTGGGTTATGTTTGTAATGAAATTTTGCAGCTGAGGTTCATGTACCCCGGGGGTAGTCGAGGTAATTCAGTCGTAAATATCACAATTTTCACACATATGTTTGAAAATCTATATACACTAGGGGTTCATCAATTATGGCTGTTCAAGCGTGCATTGATCATGTGTTCAGGGGCTGGATACAGCACTTTGATGGGGGGGGGGGGNCCCCGTGGGCAGCAACAACCTGTCGAAGGGAGGAGGAGTGCTTTTAAAGGGCCACGGTATTGGCACTTTTTCTCGACAGCCGGCGCCACCGCGCCACTCTCCAACCCAGGACTTACTACGTTGTCGGCGAATTCACCCGATTTACTACGTAGATTTTGTAATGCATTTTTGTAGTTCGTGTTGCTGCCGCTAGGTGGCTCCCTCTACGTCAGCATTAGGGATCTAATACCGTGCTCCTTTAAATGTAATTTACTGGCGCCACCTTCGTTGATTTTGTGTACTACATTGTATATCAGATAAGTGAAACTGGGAGACTGCACAACTGTGCAGCGAAAAGCGCTATAAGAAGCTTCATTGTCGGCACCATTGAGACTGCATCAGTAATTAATTGACTCACCTTTACTAGATTCTGTAGCTTGCTAATAAATGACTCCGACTCTAAGTGCTTGTTATCGTACTGCAAACATAAAAAGACGAAATTCTATCATTGCTAAGAAAAATACTGGTTTTGTTTATCGATGTCGACGGAACAGTCACAAAATTGATTGGTGGCCTAGAAAATGAACAGGAGGAGGAGGAACGGTTATATTCTAAATAAAACGCCAATAATCAATGTAACCAATTACGAGAAAAGTGTTTTTGTGATAATTCGTTTAATTATGTATTCTGATGTCGTGCTAAGTTTAAGAAGGTAAATGCAATAAAGGAATTGTTCGAAGACGCTTTGGAGCCCGCAGCCTGTTCGCCGACACAGTTCGTTGCCAGCGTAGGTACTTTACGTGGCGACGGCGAAAAATGAAGAGTGGAGAGCAGCTGCTGCCAACGGCATTTTAAAGAAAAATTCGTCTACGGCGGTAGTTGGTGAGATTTAACAGGTTTGGTTTTAGAAAATGTTGCGAGTTCACGAAAGAGTTGTATAGGCGGTTAAAACCGCAAATAAGGATGTTACAAAACAAAGATTTCTTGTTCATTATCTGTAGTTGTTGTGATGCGATCTCGAGTCGTAGCGGCGCTGCAGTCGTAGCTAAGGAAGACGTTGGGCGGCGCTGCAGTCGTAAGAGGATTATCTGGAGTCGTAGACGTCACAAAATCAGAAGAGTTTGTACGTTTTGCACTGCTGCGACACCAGATCACCCCGATGACTGCAGCGCCCCCAACGTCTTCCTTAGCTACGACTCGAGATCACCTTGACGACTGCAGCGCCTCCTTAGCTACGACTCGAGATCGCCTTGACGACTGAAGCGCCGCCCAACGTCTCCTTAGCTACGACTCGGGATCACATCACAACCGACGACTAGAGATCATCATTAACAACGTCTTTATTGCGGATATAACCGCCCATACCGTTGCCAACCGTTTGTTGTCATGTCTGCGGTGGCTTGCAATCCGCTACGGTGCTAAAAGATTGTAGTCTACGAAATTGCCGATTGCCATTTTGCAGTGAAACAGATTGGTGTGATAACTGACAACTGGAATAAGACAGGTGGCGAAGTAGGTAAAAAATATGTTCTAAGTCGTTTCCATTCGGCGTTATCAAGCTCAAGTTAAATGTTCAAGATTAATACAATCCCAACTTACTGTTACTGGCAGAACTTTCTAAATATCGGCAAGAATTGACTTAAGATGGATATTTTTTTTCTTCAAATCCAGCGCCGGAGGATCGGTCGATGATTAGGAGCGCAATGCTGTTCGTCGGGGTCGGGACTCAACCCATCTTATGATTTTGGCACTGCATGTACAGTACTGTGCAAAATTTCTGACCCCACCCAAAATCTTCCTCATTTCCATCTAATGCGAAACGAGAAGCAAACTTTTACTGTCGGTGATCGGCGAATGGTGTCGCCAGCTCTAAAGTGATCGTGGAACTACATGTATGCGCCATCAGTTGTTCGTCGAAAGAATCACCAGTGTGGTGACTCAAATCTGAGGATACGCATTGTAAGAGCTTCCTGTCTAGCAGACGACACATTTTAGCTTACTAAATAGGCATCGACCCCAAATTAAACTCATAGATAGTTGAAGCTGATACTGTAATACAGGTATATGACCAATAATTGACCCGTAATATGCGATAACACTTATAAAAATTGGGAATTTGCAAAACTGGGTGTACGCATTGTAAGACTGCCTGTCTGAACGAGTGTACGCATTGTAAGACGACACAAATTGTTTCAAAACANCCGGAGGATCGGTCGATGATTAGGAGCGCAATGCTGTTCGTCGGGGTCGGGACTCAACCCATATTATGATTTTGGCTCTGCATGTACAGTACTGTGCAAAATTTCTGACCCCACCCAAAATCTTCCTCATTTCATCTAATGCGAAATGAGAAGCAAACTTTTACTGTCGGTGATCGGCGAATGGTGTCGCCAGCTCTAAAGTGATCGTGGAACTATGCGCCATCAGTTGTTCGTCGAAAGAATCACGCTCGCATTTGGAGCCAGGCTGACGGACAGCATCCCCAAACATTCCATCGTTTAGAAAGAAATACTAAACAGGCCACCCTCCATTGAGTATGGTAATGTTAGAAGGCTACATGAAACATGAAGGTTTCGGCATGGGAAACATACCGAATGCGTTGGACATGAATCGTGACGGTTCAAAGGGCCTCACCGGGATTAGTTCGTTTACCTTCACTTGGTCCCCCAGCTAATTAAAATTGCCACTTTCATTCTCAAGATTAACCGACAGGCACAAAGTCAAGGAAAAACCTTAAAGCATGATTAAGAGGAACCTTTGCTTTGCCTGTTGGATGGAGGTCTTTGACACGGATCTTTGTGATTTGTAGTCTTTGGAAGATAAAGAATGCTGCCTGCAGCCGTCTTAGTCAAGGGGACGTACCGCATGAGCTGGCAGACTGCGTAGTAGAAACAACTGGGCCCGTTAGTTCTTAGGCCGTGGGGTCGATTCTTGGTCGAATCTGTCGTTTGGGATACTCTTTTACGGCGAGTTTCAGCGTGCACCTAGAGAATGGCTGGAAATTGCAAAACCACCTTTTTCTAATGATCCTATCTATAATTATAGGCAAATGTAGAGCAAAGTCGATTTACGGAAGTTCTGCCCCACAAACCTTCCGTTCAGCGGCTGACGCGGGGATCTTAAAGGGTATGCCAAGTACCCCTTGTCGTTCGTCGCCTGACACACAGCTGTACATAGACAACAGCATGAGGCGACTATCAGCTACCGACGGCAGGAAATAAGAGACAGGGAATACTGTCACCAGGCCATTAGGGGAAGGCAAACATATTTGAGTCAACAGACAGACCCAGCGACAACATTGTCATCGTGGAGTGGATCAAAGGAGGGCTAATTGACGTAATGCATTGTTGAATAGAACCATTCTAAGTCACTCTTGCAGGTACATGTATTTGAATAAGACAGGTGAATATAGAATAGGAGGAGAAGTAGGACGCAAGAGTTCGAAAATCTGAAGTTACAGTTTTAGCCTTAAGATAGCGAACACTATGACGTCAAAAGCTATTGAAATACATGTAGTCTATATCGCTACGCTAGATGGCTCGCAGGCATGACAATAGAGGGCATCACCGTATAATTCTCCTCTCAAGCTGATTGGTCAGATTAGGACCTTTACTTGTACTCAGGTTAATCGCACTTGAAACGTGTTCCCTTTTGTCCCTCTGGTGGCAGAATGGAGAGTCAGATTTCCGCTAAATTTGGTCTGTGGAGACCTATGACCCTGGGGTACATGTGTATGAAGTTAGGAATCAAAGCTCAAATGGTTTAGAAATGTGCCGGTATGGTAATAGCTCACCAAGATGAGCTAAAAACAGCCGTGATATGAAATGTACACGTACAAGGTTGCAACAGCACACATGACATAACCAGGATAAGCAAACAGTTTATGAAAGAGTAAAAAACAGCTGGTAATAATCAGGAAATGTTCAGGGATGCGATGTCAAATTGACGAAACAGAATTTGCAAGCTGCAGATTGAACAATCTCCGCAGCCAACAAGAATTTCCTGCCACATACAACCTTCTTCATTTATTGATACAGCAATTCCATGGGTGGCATAATTTGGGAAATTTAATCGTGTGG
This sequence comes from Notospermus geniculatus, assembly GCA_002633025.1. Taxonomy (NCBI): domain Eukaryota; kingdom Metazoa; phylum Nemertea; class Pilidiophora; order Heteronemertea; family Lineidae; genus Notospermus; species Notospermus geniculatus. The sequence continues at coordinate 608,151 of NMRB01000036.1, forward strand.
AGTGCTCCTCGCTATTTCCTTATTAAACGCACTTAGCTGGTTTCTCTCATTCTCAGCTCATGCCGTAAAGTATCAAGTCACGATTGAAGACTATGGTTACCACACCATTCTCAACGAGTGGATGCCGTCAGCACAAGCTTAGAACGTCTTTTGGAAAATTGTGAATTTTTGATTTTGTCACAATCTCACAGATGCACATTTCAAATTTTCTCACGAATCTCAAAAGGATGTAGGGCCTATGGCAGAAAGGGAATTCTTCGGATGACGTCATGAGAGGAATGATGACGTCACGGGAGGAAATGATTCTTCCTTTCGGAAGATAACGGCTTGTAGGCCTACAAAGAAAAGTGAATGGAAAGCAAAAAATAGAGAGGTTTAGATTCGCCTCGAGGACGACAACGAAAACGAGTTGATGTAGATCTCGTTGCAAACTACGCGAAACTGCATGACATTTTTTGGTTGTCTTTTCGTTCTGAGAGCGAATCTGAACGTAGCTATTATCACCGCCCGACGGCCTTCATGATTCAACCTTACCCATAATTTCCGCTGAAGAGATGTCGAGGTCTTTATGAGCACCTTGGACAAATCGAGCTGATCATGTCACCGAGAACACTGACCGACCCTTACTGCCTCCAGGGATCATTTCCTGGGCAAATCGCCAACCAGGCACTGGTCGCTGCCTAATCATCACCCCACGGGCATCGAATTCTAGCGCGTCTAAACATCACACTTACACCGCATTTCGATCTGACGAAATATCTATATGTCAGCGATAATAACTTAGTTACATATCTCGTCTGCCTGAGAAATGATTGACGAACCTAATCGTACGTATTGTCTCTGTCTAATGATTGATTGTATTTATACAGACGACAGTAATGACGGATTGAATAAGCCGGAGAAGCAGATGGTGGGGGGACGCGACGATTGCATCTAATATTTATTTTTGTCGGTTCTATGTCCTAATGTGGTACGTCAGAGTGGGTGATATAAAAAATCGTAATCATGTTTTCCCACGTAATATTCGCTAAACTAATTTAGCCTGGGTGCGAAAAAAATCCAATACATACTAATTTGGGCTGTATGGGTGGTGAGGTTGAGACATCGGTGCTGTTACCTCTGATAGTTCGGGTTCGATCCCCGTCGCACATTCTCTTCATGTGATAATTGGGACAGATGACGAAATCAACAATAGACAATTTTATCCGGGACCCCTAACGTATGTTGCGGAATCACCTGAAGTACATGTACATGTATGTACTCGTAACCTAAATTGTTTTGAACCCACCTGGCCTGGCGGGAAATGCAGCCGTAAAATACGCATTAACCTCACCGAGAAGGAAATACGCTGATACCATATCGGCTCTGACCTGTCTCGCACAGGTGGCCCGACAACACGAGAGGTTACGAGGACATCGACATTAAGACGACTCATATCGTCGTCATTCTCAGAAGTCGTTTGAGGAAACGACGACTTCCTTGGTCGTTACTCGGACCAGATGACAATAGGAGCTGTCAGCGAGTTGACCACTAGGTGTCACTAGGGCCCAATTCAATGCATCTAGCGGACCCAGTCATTATCGATCGAGCAGCGATCATAATAGATTTCCTGTACATTTGGTCCGCTAAGACTGTGCTGCCATCTGTTAGCAATATGCGCGGCTGACTGCTCCTATTGCAGCAGTAAGTTACAACCAACACTCGATAGGTGATAGGTTGCTGTTGTGTGAGCGGAGAAGCAAGTTAGCTTCATATGGAGACAGGGCCATTTCGCTCGCTGCTCCACCATTCTTGAACAGTATAGGCCTACCTAAAGATATCTGTCGCAGCCCTAACACCCCTGTCTTCAAGAGGAGACTGAAAACCTTTACTGAATGTTTTCTTGATGTAGGCTGGGGAACTTGTCAACCACTTCTCGTTCTGGAAGTAAATCCTAACCTCTCTATAATGTCGCCAAACCGGAGACAAACGAAGGGCCATGGCGTGCATATTACAAACCGATCTTATACAACTGGGAATAAAGTATATTGATTTGCATTTGACATTACCCCGCATCTTCACAAGATGAACCTTGAACCAGCCGCGATGCTGATGACGATTTATCTCAGCCGGTTGTTTTAGCATTAACGACAGTCAAACATCATAAATTGTTCATGTTATCATCACAATTTCCCCTTCATTTCACCCCCACTTCCGAAACTCATTTCCTCTTTCAATTCATGGCCTATACTTCATCCATAAATTCATCTTCCCAATTAGAATGGAGCTAATTATGTTCGATATATTCCACTATTTGTCTTCTTAATGGCCATTTTTGTCTGGTATCGCCCCAATAAAAAGCTTTTGTTCTTTTTTAATCTGGTGATGACCATTTTAACATTTCTATTTTTATCGCCGTTGGATAATCGGAAATTTATATTGTAACCTGAAATATACAGTGTAATCTGAAATACTGTGTAATCTGAAATCTCGCGAGATCTAACGGTGATCGGTAGCGTCCGTCGTCCATTATTACGTAATCGGCCGAAAAACGCCTTGATTGGTTGAAAACAATTGATTGCTCTTTTATTGAATGAAAGCAACCAATTAAGCGTTTTCCATCGACTGTATTCCGGTCAATCACGTGATAATGGGCGAGGCGCTACCGATCTCAGTATTTTAGTCCTACCGGTGAGATGGGGAACTAATCTAGAATGTCACCTCGTCGGTGAGGGTTACAGGTTACTTAATTGCTCCACGGTAGGCATAAATTTCTCAACCAACTTGAGAGTGTGACAATAACACGAAGTCTCTCTCGTCCTAAGGGTGTATATTAACCTCGCTAATAAACATGTCTGGGTTCGTGGCTACCAGCAATACAAAGATCATTTGGTACGGATACGACGATACCCCGGACCCGTTACCGTGAATTCGACTATCGAGTTGGGGACTCGCCGGATGCAATTCTATCAGATTCGTGTTGTTTTTATCTCCCCTGCGTCCACCTGCCATGTACATTATAGTCATCAATATCAGCCAATAGCCCATTGGGGTTTGATGTTTGCAATAATACTCACATAATATTGCGGGAAATCCATTCAGAGTTGTCGGGAATCGGTCGAAACGTTTGTAAGACGTCATATCGGGTCCCGCGGTTGTGATGGTTGGTGTAAGTACAGACCAGCGGGATGATAGAAAATGCGACGACGATGTACCCGGAACGTAACGAAGCGGAAAAACCAAAATGTGTCAAAATTGCTGCTGTTCCCCACCTTCAAGATGGTTGCTACGGGTTCATTCATGGGCAAAGCACCGTGTTCAACCATTGGACAACTGGGTCCATAATCATATTCATAAAAATGTGTGTCAAAGTGTGATACTTATCTTTTGTGTTGAACAAAGGATAAGTGTCACACTTAGGCTTAAAGTAGTTTTATGAATATGGCAGGCGGGCCCAGGGTCCATATTCATAAACATACTTAAGTCAAAGTGTGGTGCTTATCTTTTGTGTTGAACAAAGGAAAAGTGTCACACTTAGACTTAAGTACATGTAGTTTTATGACTTAAGTAGTATTTTGTTCAACACAAAAGATAAGTATCACACCTTGACTTAAGTATGTTTATGAATATGAACCCTGAACCCCAAGTTCCCCAAACTTTCTGTGAGGACGGAAATAGCTATTACGAGAACAGCGGTGATGATTCATATTATTAACCCTCCGAGGGCCAACTACAGACAATTTTATTTCCATTTTAAATTTCAGTCCTTTCTGGTATACATGTAATCAATGTATATAAACGGCCGAATCCGTTCCATGATACATCTCATCATAGCATGTCGAACCCTCGTGAACTATCGTCCGAACCTAACGACAGGTGTGTCAACATAATAACAACTTAGTAATATGACACTCTTCCGCTATAGATTGGATTTTCGCCGTAGAAAACCTGGTGGGAATTCCAAGAAACGCATAGATAACTGCGCCGTTTGAAAACAGCAATGCGTTTTTAAGTTTCACTTTTACCCATGTTTTTGTGTGAATCCTGATGTTTACAATGACACAAATGACTGCCAATAGTTTTCTACGCCTAAGTTGCCACTGACAGCCAACTCGCCCAAGAAAACTCAAACGTGGGAGGCACTTAGTAGGGAGTTTAAGAAATCAAACGATAAACGTTAACTTTACGACAACGTTATTTTTTGTACCGGAAATGCAATATATATTCTGGTGAATTCGCAGTATGAAAAATAACATTGTCGTAAAGTTAACGTTTTTCGTCCGATTTCTAAACTCCCTAGTGTCTCCTCGTTTCCGTTACAACATTTCCAAGTCAGAGAACTAGCCACATATGCCGCCACCAACCAAACAAATCGCTCCAAATCTCTCGAAGATGGAAACCTTTGTTATCTACCAGCAAAGTCAACACGGATCTTTTCGGTAATCCGTTCCGTGATTGCACAGCTGGTGTGAGAGATCAGCAGAGATCGGCGGAGACAGCCCGCTGATCCGAGGACTTCTCCCCCGGCTTTGGAACCATACCTCTAATGACACAGATCTGTTAGAATTGAACCTGAGACAAAATTAGCCATTGTGTGTGGCTTACGTGAATCAACTTGTCATTTGAATTGCACCATGAATCTCTTTCGTAATGAAGTGGTGTCGATTTCAACTCGAACAGGTCAGGTGAGAACACAGCTCATCACCCACGTAACCCCCAACAACCCATCCTCGCACCCAGGGTCTTCACAACCGGCTCCCCTTGACATTGAGGGAGGGTACGACCGTAAATGACCTGAGATTCCCAGGATGCCAACATCCCGACTTTGACTTTGCTGAGACTTGAACAAGTGGAAGACAAAGGGGATAGCTTCCGCCCCATTGAATGGGCGTATACTGTCCAGCTGTACAGTGGTTATTAGACGGACTTTGAACACTGGGCTTCACCAATGAAGCAACCCGTGTTAACCATCGGAGAGCCAACTTTGGCTGTGTCAGAGGGATTTCAAATGACTCCAGAAACCTCGCTGGGGAACTCAAAGAGCAGCTCATCCAGCGCACCACTTGATCGTCTCAGACCAGCTGAGAGCGGAAAGAACCGTCCTACCGCACTTCTACTACATGTACATTATACGGCCTCTGGCCTTATAGAAGGCCTTGCAGGGCAAGATCAGGCAGAACGTATTCCTGTCAAGTACCAAAGGGTATTGACTGTTTCATCATGAGCTATTGACATTTCTGCGTTCACAGGCTCCCTGTTCCGCAATCGATATTGAAAAAAATATTGAAATATTGAAAAGACGATGTCTTGAATTTCTTTCTACTACGAGAAATAACGATCGTTGGACATCAAACGCAAACACCTCACCAAACGGTCAACATCATATCGAATGCCGTTAACTGTTAGAGACGCGGCACAGCCGTGTTAAGCAATTAACCTTTCCTAAAGCCCCGACTCTCCACTAAGCAGAACAAGAACTTAAGTTGTCGATGACATCAGAGGGACTGGGGTAAAAAATCGATGGTACGGGCAAGAGTCGAGTACGACGCATTTGCTATGGTGTTATATCGGATGGGGTGTTGGCAGACTGATTAACTAAGGACACTTGGGCCAACAAGTCCAGATTGAGGGGATCGTCGGAGTCAGACTTAGCGACCATGGTCCGCATCCCAGTGGAATGTGATCAGAATAGGGAAGGACCTGTTACAAAGTTTACTTACAGCAAAAGTACTTCTAAAAACTAAAATATGCTTTTAATATTATCGAGAAAAAAACCCCACCACCACTATTTCGAGAAATATACACTTTCTTTTTCTTATCTGCTCTCTCTCGGCCAGGCATCAATCATGATGTTTCGTCTATCAATGCAGAGCTTACAGTTATTGGAACTGGATACGTGGCTAATTGGACCCCCGAGTAATTTCAGTTTATCAAGCAAGCAGCGAACATCGTCGATACCGTCAACGATTTTAGATACCTGAAGTGACGTTAAATAAACATTATAAGGGGAGTGCCTTTCATAGAGATTGCCTCAGCAACAGTATTTCATCTCACCCCTTTTGTTTCACTTTGAACTTAGTTTTAAATGAGAAATTGTGAGGCAAATAAAGTGCCCAAGGCCAATATCACATATACAACTCAATAGAAAAACGTTACGTTTTTTTCTAAAGAATACAACCTACGTCAAAAGTTGGTCAACACTTTTTGAAAAACATCGTATCCCTGAGAAACGATCTTTGAAGTGGCCCGAAAATTCGTATCAAAGAAGAGTTTTTGTATCAATGCCAATAATTGGTATCATTCCCTCAACTTTTCTAATTTTTTATCGGTAAAATGAAACACACCCTGATTTTGTAAAACCATCTGACTTTTTTCTGTATTTCAAATTTATTTATTTGGTTTCATTCCTCATTCTCTCTCATCAATCGATATTTATCTCTTTTGATTGGTAATTTGAACACACCCTTGATATACGAGTCATCTGGCCAATAATTGAACATCATCGCCTTCAGCAGAACGTACTCTACACCGATATACGTTAATTTCTTGAGCACTAGGAATTTACAGAACCCTTGGGGCAGAAATTCATACGGTTCACCATCCGCTGGGGCATCGACATGAAGCCGTAGAGGCGATTGAAAATGTCGGGAAGACACCCCAGGTCAAGGGGCAATGAAGGAATATCGGTGGACATGATGGTGGATCTCAAGTATTCAGACTATTGAATCGGGAGCTGAGTGCCAAATACGGCAATAGGTAGGTTTAGAAATCAAACGATAAACGTAAACTTTACGACAACGTTGTTTTTCATACTACACATTAATCAGATTTTATATTGCATTTTCGGTACAAAAGTAACGTTGTCGTTAACTTTTACGTTTACCGTTGGATTTCTAAACCACCCTATTATTAGCTCCATAGATGACATGGGGTGAATTTTATGTACAGCAGGAGGAAACCAGAGAGTCCGGAGAAAGCCTGCGCTGTCAAAGAGAGCCCCCCTCTCTATCAGATGACGAGCGGGCCAGACCGGGGATCGAACCCGGTACCTCCGAGATGCCAGTCGTCACAACGCCACTCGACAGCCCACAAGATGCGACATCGAGGAGAGTCACCCTCTCCATGAGACTCTCCATGACAAGAAGAGTGGGCCCGATTGGGGGTCGAACCCGAACCTCAAAGGTTACAGGCGCCGATCTAATTTCCATTACTCTACTGCAGGGTTGAACACGACTCGTTAAAGGAGCACGGTATTGCCACTTTTTATCGACAGCCGGCGCCACCGCGCCACTCTCCAACCCGAAGGTCTAACTACGTGTCGGCGAATGACCCGTTTTACAGCGTACATTTTGTAATGCATTTTTGTAGTTTGTCTTACTGCCGCTAGGTGGCTCCCTCTACGTCGGCAGTCAAATAACGCATTTGAGATCCAATACCGTGCTCCTTTAANATAAGACTTTACCAATTTACTCTAAGAGTACATGTACATCGAAAGAGATTGCCTTATCCCAGATGGCGTCTCAGGCATTACTTATTAGGCCATACATTGTGCTGCCACCTGTTAGTGGATATATCACCCTAGTACCTCGCACTGGGAATGTCCCAGGACTATGGACGGTTATATCCGCAAATAAAGCCGTTACAAAATAAACACGTTGTACGCTATGATATCGACTTGTAGTAACGTGATCTGGAGTCGTAGTTGGAGAAAGACGTTAGGCGGCGCTGCATTTGTTGGGACGATCTCAAATCGCAGCTGAGAAAGACGTTGGGCGGCGCTGCAGTCGCAAAGATAATGCGGAGTCATAGGTGATATATAGACGTTACAAAATTAAAAGAGTTCGTAACTTTTGATCTGCTGCAACTCCAGATGATCCTAACGACTGCAGCGCCACCCAACGTCTTTCTTGCCTACGACTCGAGATCACGTCTAGAGATTATGACTAAAGAGGTATTTATTTTGTAACCTCTTAATCTGCGGTTCACCCACACAGGACAGGTGGCCCTCGCCATCATGAAACGCCACTGGAACGATCGAATCCGTGACCTATAATGGCAGGCGTAGGTGTTCCACTGACAACTGTGTATACATCCTTTGGGATGAATAGCTCACCTAATGTACTTGCAATCATTAAGATGACGTTTTTCAATACCTTCGTACTTTTCAAATTTTAACTTCGTCATAATTTCTTCAAGAACGCACACAATTCCACCACGTTTCCAATATTCCAATAAGCGACCTCAAATATTGGATTTTTTGATACTGTTAAATTGAAATATTGCATGGCATTGTAAAAGAATAATTTAAAGATGGATCGTCTGTCAAATGCGACATTGTATGATATGACATGTTATTATAGTTAATCACCCTACTCTCTGCTACGAATAGTGCGGCGGGTGCTTATGTCTCGCTCCATTCATTCTTTACCAAGTTAAAAACGGTTACCACTTAATTCCATCATAGCGTATGTTCGTCGCAACAGGTCTATTTCCCCAATAAACGTGCCACGAACAAGTTCTTAAAAACGTTAAAAGTTGAAGTTTGTGTGTACAGTCTGATACCAACAACGGTTGAGGTGTCATCCGACTTTTATTTGAATGTTGATTAAAATGGCCACCGCGGCAGCCATATTGGTTAAAATGGCCACCGCGGCAGCCATATTGGAATACATGTACGTAGTCGCCGCGAAATTTTCCCTATGGGCCTAATTGAACATTTGAAATTGACGTGGAAAACATTCGTACTGTACATGGCCTCCGATTTCGTTGAAGCCGGGTACAAATATATTTGACCACATCACCTCGACAAATGACGGTCGTTTTACGCTAATTCTCCTCACGATCGCATATTATGGTCAGAGTGTACGTGAAACCAGAAAAGGGAAGTCATAAATTGTTCGTTAGTAACGTCTGACTTAGACTTTTAAATTCACAAGAAAAAAACCCATCAAGTCATCAACAGAGGCTGGGGACAGGTTCTTGAATAATTGGAGTTCGTTTATGACTGCGGGAAGACAATTTCTGATTTTACAATGATGAATGTGTCGATTTACATGTAAGATACGTACAGTTGGTACCATATCGGGGGTGTCGCAGCGCGACGACATACATGTACACACGGATTTTTTTTCAAATTGAGGAAATCGGGGTTTCTTCATGCTCACTCCCTCGAGTGAAAAAGAACCTGTGATTCTCAGGTTGAGTTTGCTGCGGACTTTTAATACCATTTCACTGTTACTACTTTCAGTGGAGGTCAACTTTCCTGACGCGTCTGAAAGGTAGTGAAATTTAAAGAAATTTTAAAGTACATGTATTGTATTGAACTTTTCCATCAGGACCTAAGCCAAAGCAATTTTGGCCCTGGTAAGAACATGTATGAAAGAGGCCATCTCAAGCCACTCAGGGACCTCACTTGGATGGGGTCAGTCACATGCCCTTGCAAAGGTACAAGGTAGGAGGCATCACGGCTCTCCCATCCGACGGACCTAAGAGCCAGGGGATACGGCCCAGGCTGGATTTGAACCCAGCACATGCCGCTTGTTAGCGGATGTAATAACCACTTGGCTATCTGGGCTTCCGCTGAAAGAAATTTTGAAATCAATGTTACAAAATTCTTTAACGATCATTAACCGCAGATACGCTTGATTCATCTCGACTGGAGATGTTAGAAATGGCTCATTAGTGTTGGTNTAAAGCTAACATCAGATAACAGGTTTACGTTATTTTGAAACTTTTTTGGGTTAACTGTGCAGAAATATCGTAATATCAAAATGTTGATATTTTGAAAAATGTGTGTAAATTCTAACCAGTTTATGCGAATCATCCAAAATTTCCACAATTTTATGATTTGAGGTCAGCTCTATCTACTGACACCAAAATTTTGTGAAAAATCGTGAAAATCTCAAAATCTCAAAATATTGATAATCTCAAATATCTCAGCAACCACTCGACAGATTTTGACGAAACCAGCACCAAAGTCCTTAGAAACTTCCATTCTGTCAGAAACACTATAAAAATAAAAATATAATCACAAAATAAAAGGTGTTGATTTTCGAGATTTTTTCTGACAAGCAGTTACATAATTTTGATATTTCGAAATTCCCAAAATTTTGATGCAGAAATGTGACCAACAAGTTTTCCTTTCATATGCAACAAACCGCATCAAATTTGGTTCGGTGGTATTTGAAATATTCAAGATACAAAGTGTAGATAAACATCTGTCAATGCCTGTACAGTACGTGACAGCGATTGCTGACGGCCACCGTATCCTCCAAGAGCTGACTCAGCTACCCTAGTGTAGTTTCCGCAGAAGGGTCACAAAAGAGGATGGCGTTCTTGGCAGCACAAGTTTTCTCCAGCTACTCCGGTTTTCTCCTGGTGTACGGTAAACGGTGTACGGTAATACTCCTAGTAATAGAGAGTTTTCGCAAAGCCCCCGAAACGCTGACGCGAACGTCTATCCTATTGTTCGCTGTTTTCTTCGCGGCATCGAACAACATGGGATTGGCGTTGGCGTTGGCGTTTCGAGGGATTTGCGAAAACTCTCTATTGTGTAAAGAGCTAAATATGACGTATTTGGTGCTCATTTGTCAAATGTTCATCTATTTCGGGGGCTGCAAAAAGGAGAGCCACAAATAAAATCCTGCAACTTGATGTGCAATCACACGTCGCGGGTTCGAATTCCGCAATACCTGCATCTGATAAGAACCAATATGTAGCATTCAATCATCATCAACCTCGCATATGTCACGTACCACACATATCTACCCGCTGCCGTGTGATAATGACCCATCTCGGCGCACGCAGAAACGAGGCTGCAGCGGAATCTCAACCGCGCTCAGTACGTCACCGACGAGTAAGCCACGGAGGTTCGTCAACTCGCAATCACGACGGAGGCAATAGCAGCGAAAGGCGACAGTTGGCGAAACAAAAGTTTCTAGGAACACTGTGCTATCGTCGTCCCATATAAAAGGCTTCTACGAACCCGAGGCGTTCTTTTGTGTGTGTCCGCTCACATGGAGTGCTAAGATAACATTCATAAGGATTACACTGATTTGATAAAATAATCGGACATTACGATAGGCCAATAGGACGTTTTATTCATCACTGTTTCTTATAGGTAGGTCTTATGTTTCATTCTCTCTTCAACTTTTGAGTGTAAAATTACGGGCTACCGTATATTTTTGTACTCGGCGCGATTTCGTTTCCTGCCGCTGTATAAAGCTGCGATTAATAGAGCTTCACGGTATACGGACACGCTGGTTAACAAAAAAACTTCGCAAAGGGTTCGCGACCGTGAAGCCAATAGGGAGGTTTAGAAATCAAACGGTAAACGTAAACATTGACGACAACGTTATTTTCGTACCGGAAATGAAAATAAAATCTGGTGAATGTGGAGTATGAAAAATAACGTTGTCGTAAACTTTACGTTTATCGTTTGATTTCTAAATCTCCCTATTAGTTGTGAGTTTTCGCAACCACCCGGTTGCCATGTAACACTTTTTATTCATGGGTGGTAAGAATAACGTAATGTAACGTGGTAGAGATGGAGGTCTCGAACTCCACGACTTCGTCAGTTTTCGGTTTCCTTCCTGCTTACAAAGATATTGTTCAGTATTGGTAAATCAGTCGTTAAAAATTTACGCCGGTGTTTGCACTCCATGGACAATGTTGTTATTATCTCTGCTTGCAGAGAGAGGACTAGCTGAATTCTATTACATTGTGTAACATAGTATTACACAAATTTCTGATCCAGGTTCTGTAACACAAGATCTTTCATACCTAGGCTTAGATATTCAATATCTTTTGATGAAATGAATTTTGTGTCGCACTCCCTTTACTAGGCTAGGGTAAGCCTTTGCGAAGCTGAATTTGAGCAAAACCACTCCTTACTCTGTATACGTCAACGAACGTGTGCATGCTGGGCCGTTGAATAGATTGGAAAATGAGAAAAATCTAAAAAAATCCGACTGCCCCGTCAGGTTTAATATCGAATCTGGTCTGTTTCTGGTCAATAGGCATTCGTCTAAAAATATCGGCCATCTACTTTATGTTTTTTTAATGGGTAGTTATAAAATATGGCCAGACGGAATGGATTTTGGACCGAGCAGAAAATACAGATTCGGAAACTGGAACGAAATATGAATACATGTACTATTTTTTTCCAGTTTGATTGGAATACCTTATATGGACTTACATCGTTATCTTGGTATCATGGCTCGACGTCATATTCGATAGTCCGATGGTCGATACGCCAATGATATCTTTGAATAAAAATATCAATTTTTTTATATAACGTAAAAGAATATTTCTGCTGCCTAAAATTGATGGAAAGAGAAGCCCCCTTCAAAGTGTCTACGACATTTCCGGTCCTGGGGACGAGGAAGCTTCCATACAGTGATCAAGTGTTATTCCCCGGATATTTTCCAAAGGGATAATTTTTCCTATCGCAACTTGCCTTGGTTGCTGCATCGTGCCATCAAACAATTCAACATTATCATCAATCAACAGCTTTGTAAAGAAGAAATACCTGAATTTCTCTTGCTTTACCACACGCCGATAGTCTTTCGTTTCGTTTCATTTCGTTCCACTTTATTGCGTTTCGTCACAAACCGCAAACCCTCCCTCAGAAAAACCCAACCGTCTCAAGCATAACTTACAGCGATACCCATTACCTTGCTTATTAATTCATAACCACGAGAGAATTCTTCAACGAAAGAACCTCATCAGTCAACACATCCAGTTTTTTTGCCGACAACGACATCTACGTGTACTTTTCCGGTAATGCCACAAGGCATCCTGTATGTCGTAGATCAGGTGAATACCACCGTCCTGTTTTTTACTTCTGAAGCCTGTAGGTGGATTCCATGACAATTACTGCCCATCACACCTTTGTGTTTTTGTTGTGGTTCAAAAGCAACATTGAGTAGGTGTTGATAATTGCTTTTTAAACGACGGCATGCGGTTTCTATATCACACATCTATCACCCTTGTCTATAACGGTAAAAACAAATGGTAAAGTTGTGGACAAGGGAAGGGCGTCAACATGGCAAATCGCTTCCTTCCTTCCTTGATGAAGGAGGATGGGAAGGGGCTTTTTTCCAAAAATTCAAGTCTCTGAGATCACCTCAGTGAAATCATCTGACTGGTGACTTGCTCGACTGGTCTGCTACGACGAGCATATCTGTTACGTCACTAATTCAAGTCAGTGTTTCCATTTGTATTTGCCACTTGCTAATAGGATGTGATAACCACCAGGCTATCAGAGGGCTCTCAAAGTCAGTGCGATCATGTCACGACTTGCTGTGCACACTGGCATGACTGGTGTGCTACGACGCTGGCATGTCTACTATACCTCACTAATTCAACTCTGCGAGATTCCCTTGTGGTCAGTGAGACCAGCTTGACGGTCTTGTCTGCGAGCCGTTTCGCGGACAAAGATGAGGTGTTACCATTGCAAGCCTAGATTTTATCTCACAGACATGGTTCTCAGAGATGATCTCACCGAATTTTTCGTACGTGTGTACCAGCTTAAGCGTTGGCTTCTTAAAGGAAACAAGATATTTCTAACGGTAACACTAAGTAGTGATAAGTAGTGTCAACAATAGTGAAGCATTAGTGCCACGATCTCTTAATTCCGAAACCTGATTCGGCTGGATCAGCGTCACATATCAGAAAATCACAATAACGATTTAATCGTCGCTTTTGAAAAATGTGTTCACGGAAAGAACATCTTTCATTTTTGTTGTGAAGGAGTAGGCGTAATAGTCGATTCAGCAAACCTAGGTTGGTCCCAAGGTGTCTTGCTTTTAGTTCTCATGAGTGAGTCGCATGCTTACGTCACAGGTTGGCATAATCTCAGAAAATAGGTCTCAATGCTCTTACTTCTTTCCTATCTTCAACATATTTTATAGCAAAGCTCAATTTCTCGAAATAAAAAACAATTCACACCTGAAGAATATTGCTACGTTCACACTGAACACGTACGTACATGTACACGTACGTATTTACATCAATCCAGAATTCGATTAGGCACGGAACGATACCGTTAAATTCGGACGCAGCAGTCCTCAATCCGAATTCAATGCGTAGTGAGAGCTGCCACACCCAACACGTACATGTATATTACGTGTTCAATCAACATTTCATTACTTTTGCGTCAGCGGTACAGGACTCGGCGGGAGACGTGTCGTATTCATTTTTATAGATGTGTGGCGTCTTCACCAAACGCGTCGAAATCATGGTCACAAAAAATGTCAATGTCCCCATCAAAGAGAAATGTGTCAAACAAAAATTTACATAAGTGCTGAAAAAACCGTGACTTGTCTATTTGTGCGAGGAAGACAAATAGGACTCTATTTGCTGATCCCTCTATCGTGGTGGTTTATCTCCCTCGCATGATTAACCGTCTCAAATCCCCGTCCATCACAACTTTATCCCCGCCAGTACCGACCATTTACGTTTCTTCCGCATTTCTTTTACCGCTTAGAGACCGAAAGCCGATTAACGGTGATTCTGACATCAAATACTACGTCAAAGCGATACGTTTTTTGTGAGCCCAGACTCCGGATGGAGCTGGTTTGCAAGGCGCGGTAATGGAGAGCCGACCACAGAAAAGAAAGTCGCCTTGAAAGAGCTGTACCAAGGCGAACTCAAGCCAGTCACCTTTCCAACATTGGAGAGGAAATGAGGGATCTCATGGTACACTGACATTGTGAAAGAATACCCCGTCCATTGTTCGAGAACGGATTGTCCGACCATTAGCCTAGTTTTTTTTCGGATCACCTTGCGACGTTGCGATTCGCCTAAAAACGACAAAGAACAACTTCGAGAAAAACATCATGTCGGCGACATCCTCGGAAGTCGGCTGAGAAATCTGTGACCTCTTTAGTCTAACTTATTCCCCCAAGATCCCATGATGTTGCTCAGACGAGGTGACGACCGAAAGTGATGGGGAACACCACAGCATTTGATGACGTAGTTCACAAAAAGGGAATCCCCCACCTCATCGGTCACGTTTCCCCACTGAACGACAAAACGCATGCAAATCTCCCAAACTCATCACACGCGAAAGTAATGCAGGCACTACCGGCAGCCAATGATGGCAGCCGATTTTAATCACAGTACATGTACACATGTTCAGCAGGCAGATCTGCTTCTATTTCGGTCCATTCGCCCCAACACTGCTGAGTCCGTTTGATCGATTTTTGAGGACCGAACTGGCTCAAAAGGATCGGGTCCGATTCCGGTCCGTTTGCCTCAATTTTCGGAACACGATCATGCAGAAGTCTTCATCGTTTTTTTATGGACCAGAATGGGACTGAATCCGAGTGCCGTTGATCGATGCTTGAAGTACATCGCGTGATCTCCTGTCCGGTCCCCGGGGCAGTTAGGGCGACTCTTTAATTGTCTTCATCAGAGAAGTTGAAACTAAAGTCCCGTCGCTGGGGTATACGTTACACGTAATAGACAGCCAATAATTACGGGCTTGATGTCTTCGGGATATTAACCACACTAATGGCATTCAGTGTGCCTGCCTATGATTTGACTAATTTCACTAAATCGCTGGTTTTATCATCTCAATTAGCGGTTTACTCGAGACATTTTCATGACTGAATTCGCGTCTCAACACCTGCACTCACTACTTGAGTTATAAACGCATGTATTGAAATTGACGGGGTTAGAGCATACAGCACATGTGGAAAAGGTAAGGCTGCGATTACATAGAGTTACACGGTATACGGACACGCCAGTTAATAAAGGCTTCAAAAAGGTGAAGCCATTGTTGAACCGGCGTGTCCGTATACCGTGTAGCTCTACGTAATCACAGCCTTAAACTGCTGACTCATACTCAATCGGATTCAGCTACATACATGTACGGCGGAAAATGCTATTGTTCGCTTCGCCATTTACTTTGTTATTGTTCTCCCCATGGGGAAATCGGAAATCGGATGAGTATAAACGAAGGTCTAGTTTCCCTGTGTGCGATTCACTGACAGTACGGAAAATGTTATTGTTCGATTACATATAGAGCTACACAGTATACGGACACGCCGGTCAGCAATGGCTTCACGGTCACGAACTCTTTGTTAACCAACATGTCCGTACAATGAGTACATGTAGCTCGATGTAATCACAACCTTAGGTCTGAGGTAATTCTTCGCAAATGACGATACTTAAGGCGGAGTCAGTAAAAGTTTTTGAAAAGCACTCTGGGGATTTTGTGAGGCCATTCAATTTGAGGAACAAATCGACGCGTTCACGGCCTGTCTGTTTACAAAACGAACGCAGCATAATGAAAGATTTGTTTCGAGACAGTAAAGGTGATGGAGGAAAAACAGACGCCGTGCGGCGATGGAAGAAAAACAAAGCTTCAGCGCGGTCGTGTTGCGTCTGAAAAGACATAGAATCTTTACGTTGATAAAACACGGGGTTTGCCGACAAACAATACGTGATACTTCGCCAACGCGTTTTGTGCTCGTAAAAAGCACATGGCAGATCATTTGCGTGGTAAAAACTTGATCTAGCGACAAAAACCACATACAAGATTATTATATACAATAACATTTTGTGTTGCATGGCCTCCGGGCGCGATGATGATATAAAACCAAGTTGTTGAGATGATATGAAGGTCTTGTAACAGCAAGGTAAACATCTTTTTATTTGAAAGAAAGGCAGAAGCCTAGAAGGCTAATCCGGCCGACGCCTTCATGCATCCTTAGGTAATCAGTAATTCTTAAAGAGTTTGTCTCGCCTTAAGAACAAAGGATGTGTCAGTTTTTACTGTAGGAGTTTCAAAACACACAAATTATAGTTTACTTTTTACATACTCCTTCATCAAGCTTATTAAAAATTGTATATGTAAAGGAATAGGCCCTAATTAATGGGATGTTGTTTATCAAACACTTTCTTTAAAGGCCCATGATTCAGAAACGTACACCCTTGTTCTCATCCCCATCTGATATGTGTTGTCCGCGCGGATCCAAATGAAATATCCGATTTTTGTTGATCTATTCTGATCTAAACGACATGTCGTTTCAGTCGTCACCCAGCTAAAAGCTTTGATAGAAATCGTCTGTTGCTTTCAATCATTTATTGATTCGGGAACCGATTAATGGTAAATTGAAGCCTCGTCGGCGACATCGTTGCTCACGTTACTGGTAATTAGGATTCTTAACGATTTACAGACATCCGAAGACAGTCGGCCCACTAACGAGGCTTTCCCCCCAAAAGCCAAGCCCTGTCCACGGGTTGCCAAAGGCTGTCATTTCCTCGGAACGCTGTCTTTGGCCTGCGAACCATGAAGACCCCCATGATAAGGCTTCACTGTCGTGAACTCTTTGCGAAGCACTCGCTGAAACGGGTCCAATAGAGTGTCAGAGAGTTGACCAATAGGTGTCACTACGGCCCAATTCAATGCATGTAGCGGACCCATTTGTTCTTGATCGAGCACCAATCACGATTTTCCTGTGTATTGGTCCGCTAGAACTTTGCTGCCATCTTTGGTAATAGGCGCGGCTGACTGCTCCTATTCAATCTTGTTGAAAAGCATGACCCTCTCGAACGTCATGAACTGCTCAAATAGCCATTAATGACGTCTAATATCAAGATCCCTTTGTTCTTCACAGGGGCACAGTACATTTCAGTCGAAACTATTGCTTTCACAAAGATTGCTTACGTCCTTTGATACCCGCCCCAATACACACATACATGTACCTTGGAGGATGTACATAGCCTACAGTAACTACTTTACAGTTCGTTTGTTAATTCCATTTAGAATTTCCGTGATGACAATGCATTCCTTGACCCGTGATGTACCTCTCTGTGAAGGACTGGCAACAAGCCCAGATTTTGCTATTCCTTGGGCGGCTTCGCAGTTAAAGGCCCACGCTACGCAGGCGCAGCAATGCAAGCCGCGTAGGGTGTGAGCCACGTGACGGTTTGGGACTCGCGGCCTGTGGTGGACAACCCTCGGCGTAGGCGGGCACTTGTTGTTGCCTGTAGTATATTTCGTTTGAGCCAGTTTGGTTGGCGGATGGAGGTCAAAGTGTTAGTGTGTGGGCACTCACGAGCGAGACGGCGCTTAACACTCATCACAGTGCAAAAGAGAATGTGTGCCTTCATACTATACAGCCTTTGAAGACGACGATGTCACTATGTAACGTGGACAAATATTTCTTGGCCAAACACAGCTTTGTCACTGACGAGAGATTGTCGCTCGACAGGTGATCACTGATTATGAAAGCGACATGTCTCATCGTAACAAAAGCTGCTTTCTAAAATCCAAATCTGTGAATAAATTTGCTCTGTGGATCATTTCACCCCCGTACAAGTATCGAATAATCATGATCAACCGATTTTAACCAGTGACGACGTGCGCCTGCAGAGTTTTAACAAAATAGCTGCCGTCGTTTTTGTTCGTGTAGGTCAGCTTTAATTCCGGTGTTAGGGGACCAATGCACGAACCGCAAGACCATAAAAAACCGTTTCTCATTGGCAATGGTGGTGCAGCTCTTCTTTATAGGGTAGGATTAGGTTGCTCTCTCTTTTTCCATGATTCATTCCGGCAGGATATCTCTTCCTTGCCATTTTATTCTAGCGGTTAAAAACGCCGATTTGTCATGAT
>NMRB01000036.1:635805-648544 GCA_002633025.1 Notospermus geniculatus
CTGGAGTGACATGTACAGAATGTGAAAATGGTGTCGTTGCAAGAATCAAAGACGTCTCAGGTTCGAATCCCGCTAAGTTACAATGTATGTCATGTATATCCTCGCTATAGATACATCAGTGTACACCTCAGAGGCTCTGAAAAAGCTTTGGGAGATATGGAGCAGAGAGTTGAGGAATTCAGTTTTAGCCATCCTGGCATGTCTGGTGACCTAACCAAGAATCAGATCGCACTGACATTTGGTGCGCGGGGTCGTTGTACAAGGGAACATACATGTACATGTATGTACAAAGTTTGTGGTTGTGTCCCCAGCGATGCTGTCCTAACGGACGACGACGGGCACTGCGCCATCGTGCGGGCTGACCTCGTCCGAGCACACAAACAGGGCCACTGTTGGGGGGGGGGGTAGCTCATCAAAAGCATTACCGGTACATTTGTAGCTTCATACTGCTTTATTTGAGACCTACGCAATAGGTTATGAATGCACACGTAATGCACACGTACATGAACATTTAAATGAATGTGTACATGTACATGTACCCTTGCATGACTATCAAATCTGCAATCTCCGTATTCTTTATCTGTCCAATACCTTGAAACCAAGGTAGAACATCCACGCAAACGTTGCATGTTGACTACTTCTTATTTCTTTATTACTGATGAGAACATCACACACCTGCGAGTCTTTCTTAACGTAGAGTTTATGTTTTACATCGAAATAATTGATTTGCAAATTAATAGCCAGAGCAGCCTTTAATTAAAGGAGGAGACCGTCATTTTGCGCCACATAAGTGGCTTATTACTGTCGATTGGCATTGGGATGAGTTCTTCAAAGGGAAGAATAATATTCCTTTAGACTTTTCACCATTCGTAGGCGGACCATTGCACAGTTTGGATGATTCTGTCACGATGAGATGATCGAACGTGCGTCTGTCGCGAACGGTTTCAGTTTCTAACTCTAGACGATAAGCTGCAAAATGAGGCACGAAATGGCGATTTCCCAGCGGAATTTTCCCAAGTAGACTTGTCGCATTTGTTCTATAAAATTGCCATAACAAATCGGGCTACTTAATTGAAGGATGAAATATTACCTAGAAATATAGAATTTTTCAAGTCAGAGATCACTGACGACTGACTGAGGCCGGTTCTAGGACATGTAGTTTTCCCGAGCGAGTTGACATCAGTACGTGGGGAAACTCTGTTGAAACTGATGACGTAGTTCACAAAAAGGGAATCACCAGAGTCGGATTTCGAGTCGGGAGCGCATCTTCAACTCTCTGTAAATGTCGATCCTAATCCTTCGTTGAACAATAACCGGACTTAGATTCCAGGGGACTTTCATTCCTGTCACACAGTTACTTAACTTGAATGTCGAGGTACTTTAAGACAAGTCAATTGTTCACTAATGAGTCCCTGTATATTTTAGTAATAAACGATTCTTTATCCACAGGCGTGATGCGGATCGGAAGTCCAAAGCACACTCTGCACTGGTGTAGCAAATTGCCGAACCATCCGTGAAAGCAGTCGTCACATTTTCCGATGGATCATTAAATCATACTCATAGAATGTTTATACCTGAGGAACTACCCTTTGTGATTTATCAATAAAAGTAATTTACGATTGATATTTTCTGATTACATCTTAAAAGGAGTAAAAAATAGATTACGGAATATAACTCTGAAAGAAGTGCAGATGTACTTGGGGGAAAAATCTGTTCATATCACGGGACAAAAATTATTCACTCCGGAGTTTTTTTGTTTTTGTGTGCAAGTGATGGATGCTTCATCTCCTTATTGCACGAAATATGAAACCGAGCGAGGATATCGTGGAAACTTAGATTAGTGTGGCTTGATTTTTTTTTCAAGTACGGTTAGCACTTGATCGTAAATCGATACCAATTTGGTGTTTGATGGATTTCGTTTCGAGACATTTACGTCACGGAACGGGTGTCCAGAATGTACGGAGAGCCCTGATAGCCTAGTGGTTATCACGTCAGCTTCTCAAGTGGTAGCTCCTGGATTCGAATCCAGGGTGGGCAATATGGGATTAATCAATCCCTGGCTCTTCAAATCCGTCGCATGGGACAGTAAGCCGTGGTGCCTAAAGCTAGGAATCCACCATTGATTTTCAAGCTGATTTTGCGTTGCGACTTGCTTTGCAGCTGGGTTGGGTTGCAATTGCAGACGTCAGATACGATCAAAGAAATGAGACATTGATTGGTGCTGTCCGCCCTCCTCCCAACTTGCCACCCCTGGCCCAATACACGGTAGTAGATTGGCGTCAATTCACTTCGCGTGCCTGTTTAGCTACATGTACCGCGACACCGCTGGGCCAGTTGGTGCCAGCAACTGATGAAAGAAAGACAGGTGTCTTTGGTAATGGCAGAACAGGTGCACCTCCCCGCTTTTCGTGTAATGCAACGACAGATATTAAGACGGAGCTGCAAAACTGGTCCACGTCCACCCATCTCATCCATTTTGCATAGTATTTGACAGGGGCCGCCTTTTCCCAAGTATGTAATAGAGGCGTTTTTAACGGCCATTACTTGTGATCAGTACTGTAAATCTCATGTGAAACACTCCCCATCTGGCTTCATCAACCCAAATCAATTCAATCATTGCCCAGCCTACTTCATCTCCTCGTAAAAACCGCTGGGAATACACCGACCAGTGTTTCTGGAAGGAAGGCTTGCCATTTAAAAAGGCAAGACGCGTTCCCAATATTTGGTTCGGCTTCCCTAATCTCGACTGAAGAATTCGTCGCCGTCGGATGATTATGCTCGCCGTTCGGCGATAATTAGGCGCTAATGGGGATATTCCGACAAATGTAGCGAAAGATGATGTGGCGTAGTTTAAAAAGGCAAGACCCCGTGCCAATTTTGGTTCAGCGCCGTTCAGTCTCACCCAGAGGCATCGTCCACGACAAGCAGAAGATTAAATCGTGTTTTGTTCTCTGGCAATGCGGTCCGAGTCGCCTCTCCGACTCCGGCCTAAACTGTTCTTAAAGGCCAATAGAATAAAACTAACTGTCGAAAAATTTAAAAAAAACAAAAAAACAAACAAAACAAGATCAGGACATAAGAGGGCAATTAACATACATGTACAGTAAAGATATATAAGAGTGGCACGGCTGGACAGAGAGAGGGCCACGATTAAGAAAGCTCCCAACAGCAACTTTTCCGTTTTTTCCGCAATCTCCTCCAGCTCACGACTGATGTCCCCACGACGCTATGTAATCACCAGAAGAAACAATCACGCAACCGTCCACGGGGCCCACTGATCATCAGTTTTCGTCACCTGTTGACAGACATCGTTTGTAACAGGCAACAAAGATAGCGATGTGATAGCGAAAACTAATCACCGCAGTGCCGGGTGTCAATTACGATGAGATTGACAATGGAACTGTGTTTGTATAAAAGCGAGGGTGGTGACATCGACTTATCGCGGAAGAAAATGATTGCGTACTCTATCTTTTTCCTGGTCTGTCTCCCCTACTCCCATTCTACATGCATGACACATCTTACGGTAACGCGATCTAATTTACAGAAACTGATAGGACGTCAAGATGGGACATGTCACGGAATGGACCTTGGACTTTGCTGGATGCTCTCGAGGGAGGAGGGCTTGCCTTGTATCGGGAGCAGGACAACGCAAGAACCAGCGGCAGAATCAGTCACAGAAGAAGGACCACCTGCAACAGGGCCAAGTGAATTGTATTGTACCCCCAGTTATGGCACAGACCGCCACAGAAACAAATGCAGAAATGCCATCAAAATCAGGCATTTAAGTACCAACAGCAACACCAGAAAAAACAGAACCAGTAGCAGCACCAGAGCCACAAATCGAACCAGTAGCAGCACAAGAGCCAGGAGCAGAACCATGTAGCAGCACAAGAACCAGGAATAGAACCTGACAGAGATGAAGCAGCACCGGAGTCAGAACCAGAGGCCACTGCCGTAACTGAACTAGCGGAACCAGAATAAACCGCCTACGTGTAGCAAAGAGACGTTGTCGTTGTAGTACGAAGCA
Source organism: Notospermus geniculatus (assembly GCA_002633025.1). NCBI lineage: Eukaryota > Metazoa > Nemertea > Pilidiophora > Heteronemertea > Lineidae > Notospermus > Notospermus geniculatus. The sequence continues at coordinate 639,833 of NMRB01000036.1, forward strand.
AGTCCACGGGTGACCATTCTGCACTATGCAGCGGGAGCTGGATTGAAGAGTTCATACGCCCACCCTACCAGCGAAAGAAGAAAGCCGGGTAATTACATGTATAAAGGAAAGGAGATTAGAGATCAGTCAAACCAAGAAGCTTAGAAGCTGTAACTGAACAAAAAAGACACTCAGTGCCTTACTATCGACACATTCTTTCCACTCTGGTGTTCCCTGTACAGTACATGTAGGTCAGCAAGTGAAGACCCTCCACCTCTCGAATGCCGTACTATTCAGTCAAACTGGGGACACCAAGTCGTAGGACGACAGCATCGGTTTGATACGGATTATTTCATCGAGTACCCCGTTTTGCCATCGATAATCACTTTCCATGGCGATTTTTGGACGTCACCCTTCGTTGTACGATTAGTCTATGACAAATAACTTTGGGGTGCCGCGCCAGTCTTGACTGGTTAAACTCCCTACGCAGTTGTGAGTCGCGCCCCTTCGGTTTACTCGGCCTCCACAACTGCTTTACTTCGTGGAAGTCGCCGCGTTTGGTCAACAGATGGCGTCAGGGCCTGGCGCGAGTTTTACAGCCTATCAGCACGCTGCTTTCAGTACTCTTTGGCCCGTTGGCAACGGATGTTCTCGTGCTACCATGGCTACGAACCGCTCGGCCAGTGAAAAAGTGTCTCAGGCCAGCTTGGTTACCGGTTGCTCGGTGCTCTCATTGGTCGACTCTCTCAGCGCCATCTGTTGACCAAACGCGGCGAATTTTACGAAGTTAAGCAGTTGTGGAGAGCGGGTAAACCGAAGGGGGCGCGGTACACAACTGCGTAAGGAGTTTTGACTGGTACACTGATCATTTCTTTTCGTTGTCGTTCTGGGGGCGTATCCATTAATCCCCCATTTACCAAAAAGCCCGAACACTTAACCTTTTTTTCCAACACCCAACCGTCATTTCAAAATTTTCATCAGTTTCATGTGGTCTAGGTTTACGCAGAGAACGGTTTACGTTAGAGGAAAAGCACGAACAGCGAAAGTAATGGACGGTTGTGCCCGCGGACAGAGCGGTCTCTTTTTCATCGTGTGGTTAGTGAATGCTTTCATCACGCTTTTTTACCTCTCGACATTGCCTCGGCAAAGTGGTATGATAGGGTGCAGAGCCTATGGGTAACTTATCCCAGCTGACCCAACGCCTGTACCGAAGCATTTTTATGACTTTAAGGGGTTGAAGTCGTTACGTAGCGCAATTGCTCAAAAACATATGGGTGAGCATTTGATCTAGAGAGAGTAAAATCATGGGGAACAATAATGGCCAAATTGTAGGCCCAATAGTCATGATCAAATTGTGACCAACGGTCGCTGGGATCAAAATTTCCTTACCTTGACTCCAACATTTCATCTTTAGTACGAAAACCGGAGAATTGCCCGCCGACGGATCATCGTGTCTCGGGACGAACTCGGAATCCTTGGCCGAGGTCTTCACTGTGTCCGCCGCGTCTCTATAAAATAAGAGGTTTATGATAAACATGAAAGCGACGGGCGGAAATCATCCAGCCGTATCATTTTCAGAGCGAGAGGTTTGACGGGATAAGACAATCTCTAACACATGATGAACAGGAATCGAACCCACATTCTTAGAGACAAGAGACGTCGGTATTTCGACCGCGCCGCTATCTGGCTACGGCGACCTGATCTTGACAGCAAGATTTTGTGAAAACTTTGGACTGTAAAACTGTTTTTTTTTGTTAAACTGTCATCAGCTATCTTCTAAACGCTCTGTCTGTAATCCGTATAAAACTGTCTTCAGCAGGCTTACAGATGACACATCCTTTCCTGACAAATCCTTTAGAAAAATCGCCCAGTGTAAGTCAGAATTCACCACTATTAAAGCACCTTCATAATCCTATTATGTCAAACTAAATGCTAGGGTACAATTATCGTTAAAAACTATATCGCTGACTTAATAAAAGCTGTTTTCATTCTGGCGATAAAGTGAGATCTGGTAAAACAATTTTTCCCTTATAATGAAAGGACAAAATGCTGCGCTAGTCAAGTGGGAGGCTCGACTCGGGGTGTGCACTTTGAAGTCGCTGTCCTTATCGATCGGAAAAGTGAGAAAGATTTAATTAGGTTGCTGGTTTCCTGTGTTCCCGGGCACCAGTAACGGTTTTCCAAAAACTAGCAAAGGCTACGTTGTTCGTGTGGTATTTTGTTCACACTTTCTCGCTTTGGTGAACAATTGTTCGTTTGCGTCTGGTTTTGAGCAGAAAGAGTACATTTAGGTGGGCGGTTCACAAGGAAAAGTTTGATAAGGTTATGTGCGCGATGTCACGGTCCTAGCTTCGAATGTAGCCACAAAAGTTTACGAAAAATTGGAAAATACGCATCGTGCATCGATGGTTCAAAATAAAATTGGTAAAATGACGTCAAACATGTTGAAAGGCAGAGGTCACAATGATCATTCGCCGTATGGCCCCAAAGTGCTCCTGAAAGCGGATCACTGACTGGCTGGCTTGCTTCGCGTCAATTCTAACACAAACTAGTGACGCCTATCGGTCATCTTCTGAGAATCACGTACACCGAAGCAATTTGGAAGAGCGGGTAATATGAGAAGCGGATAGAAATTGCTTTGTGAGTTAAGCGCTATCTGAAAAAGTAAAAGTAGTGTTGGTTCCTAAAGCTTCGTATGTCAACTGCAACAGGGATACGAAAAATAAAGTACTTTCAGTGGAACAAGTGGCTGGTACACTGGGGAGTACACGTAAGTGGTTTCTTAGTCAGAAGTCGGCAGATGTTGACCTCAATCCCCGTGCTCTCCGCAAGTTTTAACGTTAGTTCTCAACTTGCCTTTCCATAAGAATGGCTATTTTCAGATATGCCGCCGATCACTTTGAATAATAGCATATCTTAGTGTCCCAGAAAGGGATCAGAAAGGAGAAAATGATAACAAGATTTTTCTAGAGATCGATAGCATCCTGACCAGAAAATCGCCGGCAAATCTTCCCTAAAAAGATTGTCTTTGGAGAAGTATGCCAGAGCAATAAAATACAGATCGCATCAGGCCAAAGGCTTATTGCAATTTCTAATGAAGTCGTCTAGTAATTGACTTATGCAAAGGGTAAAACCTTCCCTAATGGCATGCGTGGTCGTTCGTCTCAAGATATCATCTCAGTGTGGACTGCTGTCCTGCAGTGGTAAAATAAGTGTCGCCACTCTGCGGGGAGATGACCAACGACTTTGGGACGTCAGAACCTCTGATTTTGTAGGCGCGGCTCCTCAAATACGCACACCTCGCCTGATGTTCTGGCCGCTTAATAGAGATGCCATTACCCGTGGAGGGCAGATTGAGCAATATCGTGTATTTTTCATGAAAAACAGCCGCATTTTTTTATCCATCGCTTCCCTGACGCTACCTGAAGTAAAAACACTGGAACTTTCCACAAACTTACACCGCGAACAATATGACAAGTTGATTAGCTTTTATGATGGATGAGTAGCGCACGAGTGGGGGATTTCTTACGGGGATAATCCTCATCAATCTTTAAATCAGCAATGGAAACGTCGTCAAATCAACAACAGTTCTAATACAACTCCAAGGATGAAATTGGTTTTAGCAAGGATACGTCATTATGTGTTACCTGAAGTGTTCGACTTCTCGTACATGTAACTGCAGCGCGATGTTCCTAGCAGTCAGAGTGGCGCAATAGGGACATTAGCATCTGTTACCGGAGGGGCTCCGGGTTCGATACCCGGTCGGATCCATTCTTCATACAGAAGGCAATTCTCTTTGACAGCTCAGCTTTTCACCAGGCACTCCGGTTTCCTTCTGCTGTACACAACTTCACCCGCTCAGTGTATTAAACCAAGGATCATAACTGTACATCGTTTAGTACATGTAGGTCTGAAGATAATCGGTATTTTGCCGTGTAAGTCAGGTGTCCCAAAGGTACGGTATGCCATACTGTCGATGATAGATTAAGACGCATAGCCGAGTAAAACATGTCGCTTATCGTGAAAAAAAACAGAAGGGAAAGCTAACGAATTCTGCTGACGTCAGCAAATCACCCGATGCCCGGCGGCCTAATTTCCAACTCACTTAGATAAGGCTTTGCTTCCTCGTATTCTTACAATTTGCCAACCTACGCAGGGGTAAACCCGCCATTAATTCTGGACAGCAGAATCCTCAGGAGAAATGGGTGCTTAACTCGGCTGGGAGCTCGTCAGAAAGATACATACAAATGACTATTTGCCGCATCAATGTATTATGCAAGCAAATCGCGGTTAGAAACCTGAGATGGAAGCGATCAAGACAGAAGATCGCTTCTAATGTATGTATAAGAAGATTGCTAGCTTGATTTTGGCAGGTTTTTTTACATACTGAATGAAATTTAATTGTATTAGTTTGGCCATTACCATCAATGGCATTTGGTAATCTGAGACAGTCGTACGGAATGATAAACAACGTGATACTAGGTCCGGGTGGACGGTCAAGACGTGGAGCGCGGAGCATGCTCAAAGCATGCTTGGAGAGTGACTTTAGATGGGTACCTCGGGTCATTTTACGTTTCGAACACCGCATTGACAACATCTTTTGATTCTTTGGGGCGTTAGTCAAGATAGCTGACCCTAGTTTTGGAAAATCTCTGCAATGTGGCTATCAGTACCAAACGATAATGATAACTACAAGATAAACAATGCCAGACGTGTTAAGTACTCACGGCTGCTGAAGAAAAATTGTGTGTAGCCATCGATAATAATTTAGTGTTGACAACCTGTTCTCTACAGGCCAGACGGCATTATCTACCAGTCAATATCGTGAGATTAAACAACACTGATTGATTTTCTTTGTAACCTGAACAGTTCAAATGAGAACCATCCATCACGTTATTTTTCCTGCCCTTACTTGACCATGTTGGAAACAATCGGCCAACGAATTAGCGACGGGATTAGCGTAATCGCTATCGGGCTTGGGGAGCAGGCCGTCAGCAGGCAGATTTCAGTGAGATTATTAGCATCGTCTGCGAGTGTCCACCACCGAATCTCGACGGCCTTCAATACGTCAAACGATCGTTGCCTTCAAGATAGCGCAACCTTTGGCAATTTAATGCCTCATTCATGCTCCAACAGATACTGACGATCCTGCGGAAAATGCCGCAGTTCATTCTCCCGTTTACTTTGTTCTTGTTCTTCATCATACAATGGTAAATAGAATCTTTTGTCGCCGGACAGTTTTTCGTGTGGACATTCTTGTCTTCCACACTGGTGTTTCGCGCACCAATAGTACATCCGACATAATTTTTAGAAGAGGCAACGATTAGAAAAAGAATCGCCCAACGGATACGCAGACATCCACAGAATAGAATGTCGGAGATTTTAATGATATCGACGTAAGGAACACCCTGCTCTTTCGACGTTTGCTAAGAATAGTAAAATACTAAAGAATGTTTCTTAAAAACATCCAGTCGTTGATAGCGAAAGCCGCTACCACTCATATTACACAAGAAGATCCCTATTTCCTTTCCAATCCTACTTCATAACCATTATGAACAAGAAATAAACTATTCTTCAAAGATAGTAAAAAGTAAATGAAAATCGAAGTGTGGGTGTCGTTGCTCTCTAGCCCCCACAGTGTTTGCCGGCGAGGAAGATCTCTCCTTTGAACCACTATAGAACAAAGACCCGTGCTCTTATTCCCTATGATTTAAGATCCTAGTTAGTAGTTGACATGATGCTACAGCGACATAGTCATGTTTGTTGCCTCTGATTGCATACGATACCAAGTTGCAGCTACAAAAATGTGGTCAGAGCCTAGGGGCATTATAGTTGACAAGGCTTTCGAACGACTTATACATTGCTTTCGAGCATGATGCCTAAAGCTTTCTCTGAAAAGAACCAACCACTTGACTCGCGGATCTGCCGTATTAAGTACCAGAAGGATTGACGACTTTACCATCTTATTCAATAATAATGAAGAGTTCTCCCAATCGCCCGGATAGACCTACGATGATATTTAAGTTACCATTTTCTATTAGTGAGTTTTCCCAACCGCCCGGCTAGAATGTCGTGTGAACAATAGGATTTTTAGCCGTACCAGTCGGCAGTGAAAGGCTAAATGTTTTGAAATGCCGGTACAGACGATAGAACTTTCTTTTACAACTTTCTCTTGAAAAAATCTTTTACCGTCTGTACCGGGAACTTTTATAAAAGTTTCTTTAAATTTAAAAGATTTTTTTTGGTTTATAGAACATGTTCCATTTTTCTTTTAGGTTATTTTATAAATGAAAATATAATCGTCTGAACCGCGGGGACAAATAAACTTTTAATATTAACCTATTCCCGTCCTGTGTTGCGAGCCGTCAATGAATTAACAGAGAGTTTTCGCAAAGACCCCGAAACGCCCGGCTCTCCTTTTGTTTGATGCTCTCTTCGTGGCATCGAACAATGGGTTTGGCGTTCGCGTTGGCATTTCGGGGCTTTGCGAAAACTCCCTAAGATAGAGTTTTCGCAAAGCCCCCGAAACGCCAACGCAAACGTCTATCCTTTTGTTTGATGCTCTCTTCGTGGCATCGAACAATGGGTTTGGCGTTCGCGTTGGCGTTTCGGGGGCTTTGCGAAAACTCTCTAATGATTGGTCGATGAATGATTAGGTTGAAAATAGGCCTCTCAGACCTGTGACTAGGCATGAGGCATTACTCATCTTGTAGGCCCCGAGTGTCCCTCTCCTGAGTAACCAAGGCCTTGTCCACCATCTCCTGACTCATGCCTTTTTCGTTTTCTTCTGGATTTTTGCAATACATTGTACATACATGTATAAGGCTGCAGCGAATACCGCTACGGCTAAGCAGCCGCTGCAATCAACAGCCTTGACTGCGCGGTAGCCATGTTGCAGATGTTTTAAAAGAAACTTTTATGGTGTGATTCGCCAGGCCCATAAAGCGTTCCTTTAAACGATTCTTTTAAAAGAAAGTTTTGAACGAAAGTTTTATCATCTGTACAGGGCATAACACATTTACATGTACATAGGCAGAACTTACAATTCAAAACACGATACACAAGAAAAACACGAGTAAAGACCATTACAAGGAAAAGTGCTCTTCTTGGCTACAAATTATTGGGAAGTACAGTTGGTCCATTAGATGTCGTTTATCATCCGTCATTTTCTGCATTGGAGACAAGTGGGAAATTGTAACCCTTCCCCCTCCCGTGGTCCAGGATGCTGAAATCGAGCCACGTTTTTCAGATCCACTTCCCTGATGCCAAGCTGTAGAGATAAATGGCAAAACAGAAACAACGTATTCCTTTAATCATGATGATCACCGTGTTGCCTTTTGTTACTTTTGTCTTAAGTAATTGCCAAGAATGCATGGGTGGTGGTAAATGTCAAGGATCTACTGTGATAATCTCTTCTAAGAAGGGAAAAAACGTTTTGCGATTTGCGCAGTTATCGTGGACCGAATGCGGTAAAACTTCACTCGATGCGAACGAAACCACGCGTGACCCTGTCACAACCAAAATGCCAAGTGTGCTAATTTTAGTGTATGTTTTCAAACTTTTTAAAAACCCGATTAGTGGTCCATCACGTCAACGTCTTCGGCATAGCGGGCAGAAATGGCTAGAAGTAAATATAGGAACGAGAGAAAAAAAGATGAAAGTGATAAGAATGATGTATGTGTATTCCCTCGTGATAGACGGTACAATATTTACAAGTGACAAATATCAACACAATCAGACCAAAGTCTACCTTATGCACAAAAACATCATTGCAAAACCATGGAGGGTAACAACCGCAGATACAGACGTTACAAAATAATGACTCGGTATCTGAGGTCATAATATCGAGTCGTATTTGAGAAAGACGTTGGGCGGCGCTGCAGTCGTTCGGTTGATCTCGAGTCGTAGCTGAGGGAGACGTTTGTTAGCGTTGCAGTCTTTAGGTTCACCTCGAGTAGGAGCCAAGAAAGACGTTTGGTGGCGCTGCAGTCGTCGGGATGATCTCCAGTTGTAGCTAATAAAGACGTTTGGCGGCGCTGCAGTCATAAAGATGAGCTGGAGTCGCAGCTGATATATAGACGTTACGAAATTAGAACAGTTAAGTTTGCTACAACTCAAGTACCCAACGACTGCAGCGCCATCCAACGTCTTTCTTAGCTACGACTCAAGATCACTTCACAACGACTAGAGGTCATGAATACATGTATAACAAAGCCTTTTATTTTGTAACGTATTTATTAGCGGCTGGCTCCCTGTATTTTCCATTTTCCCGGACGGGAGTTGGCCTCTACGGCATGTATGGAGCAGATGTCGGTCTAGACGGCAATCCCCCAGAAATTGTCTCGAGGAAGAAACCCAGTACGTGAGTTCACCCAATGAATATCGGCCCCTTGAATTATGATGTTGTCTACCGTGGAAAAGAAAAACGGTTCTGACAATTGCGTGCTTTACAAGATGATAGTGATTGCCGATGTTTTATCCCAAGGGGAACGTGACCATGTTATAACTCGATGGTGTGATGTCAGGTGTATAGGGGATGATTCCTCTGGACTCTGGTCAGGTGTAGCGATGGAGTGATTGGTGATGAATTAGTCGCTAGAGAACCGCGTGTGGCTGAAGATTGGTCCTTACGATTAATAGAAGTTCAATATTCAAGAGATCCTTTAGATTGAAGCGACAAATGGTGATGGTGATGGTGATGGCGGCGGTGGTGGTGGTGGTGGGGGGGGGGGG
>NMRB01000036.1:648805-705597 GCA_002633025.1 Notospermus geniculatus
GTGTATAGGAAAGATTCTTATTATTTTTGATTGTTATTATGAGTCATAATTATTTAATATTGACACCCTGAAAATGCTGCATTCTGATTGGGCAATGGTTTTCTGACCGCCTCTGCTTGCCTGGGAGGCCCAATTTCAGCAGGGCTTTGTGTGGAGTGTATGAAGAGGAGCGAGACCAAAGCCCTGCTATGGGAGGATGGTGTCACTCCGAATCACGTCAGCTTTGGACCTGCTCACTGTGCAAGGTGGGTCAAACTAGGCCCTCTCCTATCCCTTCACTTATTCTACGAAGACAAAAATAACAGTTGGACTATTATGCAGAGGGATATCCATTCCCAACACACTACCACAAGATCAACTCCATTGTTATCTTATCAGTTTGAGGAATAATCAGTTTAGTGGTTTAAGAAATCAACACCGAACAAGTCAATGGCCCATTAGAGATAATCCGGTTGGTAAGCGACCGTCAGAGCCTTTCCAATAATTGACGGGATTACACAAGACAGTCTGGGTAATGGGATCTTAATCCTTTTCCTATCGAGAACGATTCTTAAAAACAAAAATTTAAAGAATCACAAGATGAGATTTGTTACGTGTTGAATAGCAGCCTCAGGTAAGAAACCATTTGAAGAGAAGGTTTCACGACTCCAGATTGAAATGCTTTAGAGAAGAAATCCTCGGTTTAGGAGTCGAAGAATAAACGACTTTAAAGTCCCACTGACTGATCGTCTTACACACAGTCGGATGGTGAAAAATGATTTTTGGGATTCGACGATGTTATTTCTGTAACAAGACTCTATCATCGGATTATTAGAATTTCACAAGGTTCTTATGTATCGACTTTGAACATTCTGGGTCAAGTCGACTTTGGTTTGGGATCAGATGGTTCGCTTTGAAGTCCTCATGCAGTTATGCCTCTCAAATGCCCTTGTCCTGAATACAAGGTTTTTGTCAAGGTTACAAATGTCAAATCTGGCACTCTAGCTCACGTCCACCAAGGTTGCTGGAAATGTTTGGGTAACAACTTTTCTGTAACAAGGCACGTCCTCATTTGTAAAAGGCTTTGTAGCAAGCGGAACTATCATGGAAGTCATGCAGACATATTGAAGTCATTTGTAGCACTCCCTTCACTCCTGCTTGTGGTGGTGACATGGTTTATCTCAAGGAAACACATGCTGACCAATCACCCTAATTGAGCTGTATGTGACGAGTGTCACACAATGTTCTGATGGAATAGAACAGCAAGTAATCATGCAAACGTCCCATTAGCCATTGTCTTTCGTATATACAGACAAGGATTAATCCGCAGATGACATATTGGTAATTTAGACCGCTTTTCCTTGGAAGAATAGGTCATGTGGGTACGAGAAAGGCGTGGCTGTCTGCGAAGAATAAGCCGGCAGATGATACACAAATGGTGTGCTACGACGCGGGATATGTCCGCTTCAGCTCGAGAAACCGTGATGTGTGCTACCATGGATCCTGAAACCGTGATGTGTGCTGCTACCAGTTTTATAGATCCTGAAACCGTGATGTGCGCTACCAGCTTCAGCTCGAGAAACCGTGATGTGTGCTACCAGCTGTATGGATCCTGAAACCGTGATGTGTGCTACCAGCTTTATAGATCCCGGAACCGTGATATGTGCTACCAACGTAAGGAGGAAATCAACGTGAAACTCGATGCTAAAAAAATATCGAATCCGAATATAGAGCCGAGCGATATATTTGGCGACTTTAATTGCCAGGAAAAGGAAACCGAACCCACGCAGAATTTTTGCTATCAAAGAAATTTAAAGGGAGAGGCATCGCTCTGATTCAGACAAAAACGGACCCAGAGACAAAAGTAGCACGCACAAGAGATCCAGATTGTGCCAGCTTCAAGTAAAGCCATCCGGTGTCGGCGATTGAAACCTGACCTGAGCGCCATATGCTTGATGTTCAAGTCGTAGACAAGAGACGCCTACAATGAGACAAATCAAGGATGAAAGCAAGACAAGGAAATCAAACCAGACAAAGCACCAATTAATGTCGGTGATCAGGAAATTCTTTTATTTCTGTGGAGGTGCAGTGTACTCATGGGTTTCAAAAGTTGATTAGATTTATGTATGTATTCTCTAGGAGCGATGACGTTGAGCAAGATTACGTGGCCAAACAGTTGTCTTTCGTTTGAAGTAAAAGGTCAATGGTAAGACTTGGCCCGCATGGTGTACTGGTGATGGGAATTCATTGGTTGTCGAAACTTCCATCAAATTTGTCTGTGAGTGGAGATTGATGAGATAGCAGTCATTTGCGTGACCGAAGAGATTGACATCTCTGTCAAAGTTATGGTCTCCTAAAAGTCCTTAATGATATCACATAGACAATTTGAGGTGATGGATTGTACGGTTGGTTTTGTGGACCCTTCTCAACAACACCATTTGAAACGACGCTGTCCCATGACTCAACCAATACAGAACTTGTACGTGCTGTATGCTGTTCCCAAAGACTGACACAGAACGCCGCGGAAAAGAAAAAAAACAGATAGATTTGTGAAAGCTCGGTAGACTGCCCGCCGGATATCATCTGGCAGACAGCTGATGAGCTCTGACTGTGAAAGTCCTGCACCATATGTTGCTTGCCGAGACCTCGCCACAGCAAGGAAATCACGATTTTCGGGCATAACGCTCCGATGACCTTATGACAGCCAGTATACTGAGCAATGGTAACTGTCCACTACGCAATATCTGATGTTTTTTTGTCCACCATAACAATTCACTTATTCAGAGTTTGGAAACGAAAAAGTGTTTCTTTCTGTCCACCACAAGTACAGTTTCACTGAAAGTATTGAGACGTTTTTTCTGTCCACTAGAACAGTATCACTGAAGATTCAGAGTTTGGAAACGAAAAATGGTGTTTTTTTTCCTGTCCACCAGAACAGTATGACTGATTCAGAGATGGGAAACGAAAAATTTTGGTGTTTTTTTCTGTCCATCAGATCAATATCAGTGATTCAGAGTTCAGAAACAAAAACGTATTGGTGTTTGTTTTTTGTCCACTAGAACAGTATCACTTATTTAGAGTTTGGAAACGAAAAAGTACATGTATTAGTGTTTTTTTCTGTCCACTAGAACAGTACCACTTATTCAGAGTTTGGAAACAAAAAAGTATTGGTGTTTTTTTCCCGTCCACTAGAACAGTATCACTGATTCAGAGTTCGTATCACCGAGTCAGAGTTTGGAAAAAGTCTTCAGGTGTTTTTTTCTGTCCACCAGAAGAGTATCAGTGATTAAGTGACGGGTGATATGATATCAGTGATTATCTTGTGGCAGTAGACATGCATCATATACCATATAGAGCTGTCAATAAGCTGCCCTTCCATCGTTCAGCGGATACCCGACCTTTTTGCCGCAATCCCCGAGTCTGACGAGACATGAATGCAATAAAAAACACCATTATCTTGTCAGTGAATGATGAGATGCTACAATTGGCTCGATCTGAGATCCCAAGGAGAGTATCCTCTTAAAAGCTATGAGAGGATCCCGACGTGACAATTAAGGTGTATTAAACAAATATAGGGTATACCCCTAAAGGTGTCTTTTTTCTCTTCTTTGGTTAATGAGATAGCACAAGCGACTGGTAGATATGGTGTATTAGGAGAAGAGGAGCTAGGTCCTGAGGCTGGGGTACTCGGGTCCGGTTTGACATTCCAGCCTCAAGGCCTGTCTGAGATCAAACACCTTGAGACTGCTCAAGAGGTTAGGAGAAGTTCTTGGATAAGGCAGGTTAAACATTTGGCAGCTCCGCAATTGGTGAACTGTGTGAAATGGAAAATCTTATCTGAGTTCTCTCGGCTGAACCACCGGAACAAGAAATCTCTGACCAACCAACAAGAAGCCTACGCAATATCATCGTTATAGGCTACTAATTGATGGAAGCCATTACAAACAGACGTTGCTGTCACTGACGATAAACCCTAACGAGGGTTTCCAGCGAGACCGTGTCCGTCAAGTTTGTCACATGCATATCATGCTACCGGATGTCAAGCGGATTACACGTCAATGAATCTAGCACCTGAATAGTTATCATGGCTTTGACATGGCGATATGTCTGATGAGAATCATGCCGTGGGCTCGTTTTGATACGCCAGCGGACGTGTGGGGTGTACTAAGGAAATAGAGACGTTTAGATCGGCTCCCACTCCCACTCCGACTCGAACTCCTAAAATTTCTAAACTCTACAGTTTCATAGCCGAATATTTATTTATACAGTGCAAGCGTAGGATTGTATAAAATTAAGCCTGGTTGAAGGATGCGCGAGGAACGCCTTACAGCTCGTCCTAGACACTGTTATTTCGGCCAGTGTATACACAAACATGTATGTATGAGATACATCAGTAAAGTGCAGATAGATGCAAATACTGGAAGAGCCCTGATGGCTAAGTGGTTGTCACGTCCGCTTCGCAAGCGGCAGGTCCTGAATATTCGAATCCAGTCCGGGCTCTCTATGGGATTTAAATAATCATCCACGTCCATCGCACGGGACAATAAGCCATCGTGCCTTGTCGTTCCTTTGCAAGGGCCAGTAAAAGATCCCCATCCAAGTGGCCTCTTGCACACCTACCGCTTTGGCTTTGGCCATGGTGGAAAGATACAAATACATGTACAAATACATATGCAAATACTAGTATGTGCTTGGGAAAATGGTCCTATGAGTGCAAGACACTCGGGTAAGAAGAAATCTGTGGTGTAATTAGCCCGAACTGCCCTTAGGACGGCTCACACGGCTTGGGCTCTGACTTCTCGTGGCCCGGCGGATATGAACCGGTCTTTACCGAACAGATTTCAAATTACTCGCCAATGAGGTGTATGATCAAAGCTTGGTGAATATGGCCGTTCGGTTTGAGCCATGACAGGTTCATATGTTTGATGTCATCGCGATGGTGGTATCCTATCTTGTGAATAGGATAATTACTGTCCGTATACCTTTGGGTGTCGACAAAAGCTCGACAAAAAAGGTTCAAAAAAGGAAACAAGGCAGGCAATTAAAAAAAGATAAACAAAGATAAGCAAAGGAAAAGGTAAAGTAAAGAAAGGGTAAAGTAAATAAAACGGTAAAGAAAAGAGGCCATCAGGTACAAAAAAACGGTAAACGGTAAAGAAACAAAACGTAAAGAAAAGGGGCAAAGGAAAGCAAGGGTAAAAAAGAAAAAACAAGGAAAGAAACGATAAAGAAAGAAGGGTATAAGGTGCTCCACTGGCGTTCCTTTGGGAACACGGGGGAATACTCCTGCAGATTCTGATGACGTAGTTCGCAGGAAGATATACTGTACGTCATCTCGTCCTTGTTGTCCATGCGTACCCGAACCTCCCTAATAATTCGTTACAATCCGATTTGTTTCATTATACATGTAGCAGTTATAGTTAAGAAGCTTAGCCAGTCATATTTGCCTCCCTCAATAAGTAATTTACAGCGTAACAATTATACCTAATGCGTCCGTGAAATGTATATAGATAAAGTTTCCATTCAATATTTTATATAATATCATCTCCTGGACTTTTAGTGTCAAGACGGACGCAGCTGGTTTGGTTTAATTAACATCAGTTACTTTTGACCCTGAAGTTAGTCTACCGGCTTCAGACATAATGCAAAGGTCAAACGACGACTGAGCAACACCCCTAAGTTACTAATTAATTTTGTGACAAGGAATATAAAAGTATTTTTGATGTTTTACCTCGTCGTACATACATCAAAATTGCAGTTGTGAGGTCAAAGACGTCTGGCATCACCAGGGTCCCACCTTCTCCTGTTGGTGATAGCATTGCTGACCACACAGCAGGCTGTTGATATCTTCGAATCGAAGTCCTGACACTGACGCTTTTGATATGATAATGTTGGAGGAACTTGAGCCGGTTGCCAAAGCCATATCTCTGTGACCTTACGTGTATCTTTGAGAGCTCTCCCTCAACAGAACCACGACAGTACTCTTTGTATCGTGCAGCCATCGCCAGCCATTTTGGCGAGACACCCAACACAAACACGCAAATAATTAGAAACCCCTCAAATACTGACTTAATGGAATTTGAAATGGAAACCTATTCTAACACGTTGTGGCGACAGTCGAAGACCTTAATCAGAAATACTTACATTCATTGACAGATGCTGGGTCACTAAAGTCAGCTAGAGTCAATACAAATCATAAAGCATCATCAATAACGTTTATCTCTATGATTCTTTTTGTGTATTTTTGCCACCTGGTGGCCAAGCCAAGAATCAGGTCAGGCCAAAATTTGGTGTCGTAGGTCATCTGACCTCGAGGCACATGTATATACTTTACCCTCGCCTCTAAGAGGTCAGTCCAGAGTACAAATGACTAGGACTATAGGCGCCGGAGCTTCGTTCTTTGTTCGAACAATCAGAACGAAGAAGTTTGTTGGAATATTGTACTCACAATGACCTGGCAATGCCTAGCCTTGCCTTGTAAGTGTCACTTCTTCCTGGACATTAATGACTGACCTCTTAGAGGCGAGGATAAAGTATATGTACAATCATTCGGATCAACATCCCCAGCTGTTATGAAACGTGCCCTGCTAAACGGACACCGTCAGGTGAGCTCAAATGTCTGAATCCTACACGTTTTTGACGATGGGATGCCTAATGTCCAGCATTGTTTACACCGATTATATTTCACACGCCACATCCGTTCGACAAGAACGAATCATTTCCATCACCAGAAGCTTCCGGATGCGGTCAATATACGCAAGATGCGATACGAATCAACGCCTGATAGATGGTATCGTCGGGTGTGCATCGTGGGNGCTGAATTATGCCGAAATCGCCTCAATGGATAAGCGGAAATTAAACTAGATCAAACTGGGCACCGTAGAAATTGGCCAAAATGTCTGTTTTTACTCGCCGTACGGTCGCCGTACGGGCCCCGGAGTGGATATGTGACCTAGGCTTAATCAATGCGGCGCCCGTTCGGCTGGTGAAAAATGTCCGGTGCCCGTGGCAACCGTGAGGGAACCGGCCGGGCACCGTACGAAATTGGCTGAAATTGGCCAAAATGTCTGTTTTTACTCGCCGTATACGGGCCCCGGAGTGGATATGTGACCTAGGCATTACTAAATATACTTTGACTTTAGTATGTTTATGAATATGGACCCAGGTCTGTAACACTAACAACGGCTTTATATCGACTGAATTAGTGGTCAGTTTTAGTAACAAACCTGTTGATCAATAATAAGAAATCGACATGGGACCGTACGTTGAAAGAATGATTTTTAATAGATTTCTCCGACAGCGTCACCTAATCCCCGGGCCTAATCCATCCACGGTGGCCAAAATTTCCCCATTGTGTGAAACTATACGTTTCTTTTCGCACGAAAAGTACAGAAAACCCATGACAACAAGTAAACTGATACAATGAGTAGGCCACCAAAAAAGATAGAATTGAAAATATTACAACAAGAATCAGACTGTCTTCAGGGGCCGGATTTACGTTCTTAATCGTAGACAAGCACGTTGCCTATACATTAAATGCTAAGAACTGGAGCAAATTTCGCGGAAATCAACGCCTGGTTCTCCAGGGCACTTTGGCAGCTAAAATACTCGTTCGCTGGGAAACAATTGAATCCAATGCCCAAACTACTTATATTAGCTTGTGGCCTTTAGAAGAGACAGCAAATTAGCTTGAAGTAGGCCTATTGACGTAATCTCGGTAGGCGAATATCAAATTCATGCAGGTACTACAAACCACGCTACAAGCTAATACACATGTACCGACTTTTCGATTTGTTCTGAGTAGCGTGTTTTTAGTCCAGGCCTAATTCTCTGACATGTCATATTTAAAACACGTGATGCGTTTTTCCAGGTGGTGCCCGGAAAATATTTCTTTCTTGTTCCAGAGAGATTGGTCTTGTTTCAGACAAATTAGCTCCAGTGTCACCCGTGGAGAAAAGCGTGATTTGCTGGTAGTTCTTTCGACGAACAACAGATGGCACCACATAAGGACGCATAGTCCCACGATCACTTCAGAGATGGCGACACAGTTCGCCGATCTCCGACCGAAACCTCTTGCTTCCCGTTTCGTTTTACAGATTTCAGGATAGTTTACCGTGGTTATAACCCAAATATTAACCACATTTTCCCTTGTAACCCAAATATTAACCACATTTTCCCTTGTATCTTTCCAGATTCTTACGCGCTTACCATGAAGCACAGTTTGTGCGTCTTAGTACGGACTCTGGTTCTGCTCGGCTTGTTGGCTCTTTGTGCTTTGTCATGCCAGGCGTATTCACTTGAGGAAAACGATTTAGATCCAAATGCGGATATTATGATGGCGCCACCAAAAACAAATTATCCCATCCATGCCAGAAAACCCTCTATATACAACTTATTCAGTGCCTACATCAAATCACGAGGAAACCAAGGGCGGTCAAAAAGACAACCTATAAGTAAGTACAGAATGTTTGACTGACTTAAAGGACTCGGACAGAGTGGCATAACGTACATTGTATTCACCTATCTCCTAACTTCCACTCTTCCCTCGCAGGTATCGCTGGGATAGATAATATTCACTTTCTAATGAGTAATCCAAACGCACAGCGGGGTGGCGGACGGGGAACGCAGAAACCGAAAACGAAAACGGATTCAAGGAAAGTGTCAGCGGCGGATCTCCGAGAGCTTTTCCTGGCTGGTAGATAGGGCTGCAGCGGAGGTGAGTTTACCGAGTATGGAATCGAGGATCTCGAGTCGTAGGTGAGAAAGACGCTTGGCGGCGCTGCAGTCGTGAGGACGATCATTCTGACGACTGCAGTGCCGCCTAACGTCTTTCTCAGCTTCGACTCGAGATCGCATCACAACGACTCGAGATCATGACTGAGAACGTTTTTATTTTGTAGCGTCTTTATTTGCGGATATAACTGCCCGTACACTACGGCATGACTTGTCATACCATAACCTATTTCGCTCAGTGTCATGGATATTAGTCATGTTAGTGAAGAGCGTGTAAAAATTGGTTGAATATGAACGGAGCGGAGGCATACATGTAACGCAGTAATAAATTGGGAGTCCGATCTGACTGTTGCAAAATGGCACGGTATGCAAAAATTACGAAAGAAATCTTCTTCCATCCTTTACGTTTTGACCAATGACATGATGAACAATGACGAGTCGCCATTCTCCATCATAATCTCGTTCTCATCAATGAAATGTACTTTGTAATCCAATCAGAAGGATTACGGAGACAATATTAACGGAAAACCGGAAATTGAGCAACAAGATGAAAGGCCGGAATAAATAGAATATCTGTTTGTCATTTTCCCGACGAAATTCATATCACGAGTTATTTTATGATCGCACCTGGTGAAATATTTTAAATTTAAGGTAATATTTTTTTTGTTACTCAGTTTTAGCAACAAGCTGCTGTTTTGGGAAGTTGAGGTTCGTTTGACGTGCGAAACTGGGTTGACGCGCGGGTTCTTCCACTGGTTTCATTTAGATTTCATTAAGCTATGTTTATCTCTAAAAAAATATTTTTGCATTTGGCGCAGTCGATATTCGCATCTAGCGAAAATCCTAAAGACACCAATCCCAATAATGGGGAACTTTTCTAACTGTTGGTATAATCCGTACTATCATATTCTTTCCCAACACATCAGTAAAACCGGTTCTATATATTCCCGTATTTTTTCACTTATATATTCATTTCTTAACGAAGATCCGACGTGCAGGCAGAGAATTTAAAAGCACCTTCTATTGTTTATATTCCTAATGGGACTTAACCCTAATCTTGTCAAAGAAGGCAGTTCTCGGCGTTCGTTAAGTATAATGAGACAAAATCCACGATGTTTTTTCTTTGCTGTGATGGCGAGCGTCTGAAGATCCTTGGTAAGAGCTCTGATAGCCGAAAGGTTTATCACGTCCGCTAAACAAGCGGCAGATCCCTTGCCATACGGGATATCCTCCCTGGCTCTTCACCTTCGTCGCACGGGACGGTAAAGCTGTGGTGGCTTGTCCCTTGTTCCTTTGCAAGGCCACGTAAAAGACCCCATCCATGCAAGCGAGGAACATGAGTAGCTTGAGATGGCCTGTTCCATAGGTACATGTACATGTACTAACAGGCCCAATAATGCTCTGCATTTGGCCCTGATGGAAATATACAAACATACATACAGACATCCTTGGTAAGTGTCTTATATCATTACCCGATTGGAATGCTCCTTCATACGAGAAGTGTCAGAAAAGTGGAATTTCTCGCCGATATTGGAAGGCCATAGCAACCGGTGAAGGACTTCCGTCGGTGACAAGAAGGAGGTCTGGCCTGGGGGTGAACCACGACAGAAATCCTTGCAGTACAGGACTGAGGAAGGGTAATGGTGCTTTGAAACAACGTTAATGGCCTTACACTGTCTGTGCTTACACTGAAGAAAAGGTAGAGCCTGTAATCTACTTTACGATAGAGCAACTTCAGCCTAGCAAGTTCAAAAAATTGCGGAACAGCGCTTTAGCATCCACCTGTGTGACGATGTCTAGGAACAATGGTTCGTTCATTTCATGATTTCTCATGATATCAACTTGGGGACGGACCAATCAAACGTCACGCATCACATCTCTGCAGTTCAACTGTGGCAAATTTACCTCTACCACACTGTGAAGTGATACCTGAACTAAATTCGTCGGGATACGTAAGCGGGCCACGTGACAAGACAACAAAATGAACGCCACGATCTCTGAGTGACGTTTGGATTTAACTCTCCTCTTTTCGCAATCTGATCGCTCCCTCCACAAAGCGAATCAAGATTTTGATGAAATACCAAAGTTGACGCGATTACATGCTGAAATTACATCCCAGGTCATACTCCTTGATTACACACCATCTATATGCTAATAAGTTACGTCAGTAAAGTGTAATCAGGCGATACATTGGATAAAAATCAACATTAATCAGTTTGTTGAAGGTGGAACGAAGCTAAGGTTGAGGAGACCCAGGAAAAGCCTTCAAATGTCGCAAAACTTGTTTGACGAGGCATGTCATCCTGAGAATGAGAGGCTCTTCGCGCTCGCTCTCTTCGTCACCGCACACGAATGCGGTGATGGAGGGAGCGAGCACACGATTGCGGTGATGGAGGGAGCGAGCACACGAATGCGGTGACGGAGTGAGCGAGCACACGAATGCGGTGATGGAGGGAGCGAGCACACGAATGCGGTGACGGAGGGAGCGAGCACACGAATGCGTTGATGGAGGGAGTGCGCACACGAATGCGTTGATGGAGGGAGTGAGCAAAGAACCGTGATTAGCTTACAATGATGCCTGTCATAAGGCACCTTGCATTCGAAGGCCTAAGTCTGAGCAGGTGTTACTACGTGAAGAATACGTCGTGACCCTTACCTTCTCCGGTCGTTTTGAAGTTTAATTTTCATATTTGACTCCGCAATATGGACGAGTCTCTTCCAATGACAGTGACTTGTAAGATGCTTGTTGATTTGTTGAATGTAGCTTCGTCAGACCTGTGCCTATAAAGATACAAAACAGACGGAGATTAAGACAAGGAAAGAACGTCTTCGCAAGGTGGGACAACACATGTCAACAACATTCATGTAACATGCTAGAGCATTTTAGGGTAGTGCGCCATATCTTTGCTCTGCAAGTGAAGGTAATCCTCCACACAATTGTCATGGAGCAGCTTCGTGCATTTGCGTTTTTTAGGCAGGGAAAAATTCACGATTTAAATGTGCTTCCAACATCGTACTTTCAACCCCGGATTCCTCCAAATCATCAAATGGATCATTTTACCATAAAACTCTTTATGAAGTTATTACAAATTGCCCCCCCCCCAACAGACAAAAAGACATTCGCCGAGGGCAACGGTTTTAATACGATATTACTCCTAGATCNGGTAGTCACATACACAAAGCGCATCCCACCAAGGCACTGAAGTGTCGGATTTTCCTCCATGCTATACGAAACGATTCCCTGTTGGCATACAATTTGTGTTCTCCCGTCTCGACTCCATCGCACAATATCATATCAGACGTTTTTTTTAAATCATATCCACGGTTTATGTTTTTTCTACCCGTATCCTACACCTAGCTCGCCTGTATCAGTAAAACAATCACGGGCAAGAGCTCAGAGTCGGAGAATGCCATCATTAGCTGTATAGCAAGTACATGTAGATACGGCGCTGATTTTTTTTTCAATATGCCATGAACCCTCCATCGTCAGTGTGTTGCCCTCACCGTCACCAGATATGAAAGTTGGTCGACCAAGGCCGACCGCACAGAAAGTCCGACAGTGTTACCGGCGCCTATCGGCAGTTACATGTACATGTATAACTATAGTTACGCATTTTCCCATTAACTAAACCGCCGATAGGCACCGAAAGCACTATCGGACTTTCTGTACGGTCGGCCCAGGAGTTCAACAACAACCTCAGCGGCACCCGGCGGCGATGTTTTTATGCATTGAGCTTTGAGAGCCAAAGCAGTTAGACAACTACATAGATCGATGTTGCCCACGCATGTCTGACTTCTGTACAAGTCATCCTAACCTCTCCGTCAACAATACCCTCTCCAACCCCGATAGCGGCCTATCATGGCCAATCTTTAAAAAAAACTGCGTAGTAATGTGCGATGTGTTTCTCATCTTTCCACTTTTCGGTAAGTTGTGCCGGCGGTTTTTCGCGCGTTCGGGAGAAAAGCGATTGACGAAATAGCCACTTAATGACACAGGCAAACTACTCGATCAGAGTTTCCCAGTTCGCACGAGTTCGCAGTGATAGCTGTGCTCAAAATTGACCTCAAACGCGCGTACTGGTCCGAGGCGTCAACACGACATCCTCTGAGGACAGAGTCCTTATCTCGTTCTCAGTCACGTTGTTGGTCTCGGGACGAACGTTAATCTCGCTCCTCTCTCGTGTCTCTTATCCAAGGACACGTTCTGGAGATCTGTGACTTTATTCATTCATTCAACCTCGGTATAATTATCATTGCTGTATTATAACCCTTGCAGCAAAACACGATATCTGCTAATTCATTACCAATGGTGTTATCTTCTTATTTCAGACGATGGACGCCTGTCCGCTGACAATGTCCATTGAGCACCAGCATGAATACTGGAAGCACTATCTCGGTCTGGAACTGTGTAGCTGTACGGACCGAACCGGGAAACGTAATCACCAGACAAACAGGACTAATTATCAACCATAGGCTGTAGGGGAGAGAACACGGAACAGTCGGGAGGATGGACTTCACGGGCCTAACAGAATGTCCCAGACACAACGGCTGAAAACACCTGTTCTCACGGAATAAATGTGCACCTCTAATTTTGTTCGTTCCACACTTGTATTTGTTGTGTTGTGGTGAAAGGGGGAAGAAGTCATTTTCCCCCTCGGGGGGGGGGGGGGGGGAANTCTCTGAAATGGGGTGTAATATCGCTAAATCTGCACTTTTCACTACGAGAAACTGAAAAATAGCGGTGGAGGAAAGTGCCGGATATTTCAAGAAATACCACGACACCTCTCATCTATGGTAAGTGCAGTCTGCACTCTTGTCTCATTTTTCCATCGAAAAGATTTTCTCACCCGTTTTTATCGATCGATATCGAGATTTTCTCACCTGTTTTATCGATCGATAGCTTCTCACTTGCTTGTTTTGTTGCTACAGAGCTGCCACCACACTTTGTAAGGTCACAGAAAAGTGTGCTTCTGCAATAAATCTCTGAAATGGGGTGTAATATCGCTAAATCTGCACTTTTCACTACGAGAAACTGAAAAATAGCGGTGGAGGAAAGTGCCGGATATTTCAAGAAATACCACGACACCTCTCATCTATGGTAAGTGCAGTCTGCACTCTTGTCTCATTTTTCCATCGAAAAGATTTTCTCACCCGTTTTTATCGATCGATATCGAGATTTTCTCACCTGTTTTATCGATCGATAGCTTCTCACTTGCTTGTTTTGTTGCTACAGAGCTGCCACCACACTTTGTAAGGTCACAGAAAAGTGTGCTTCTGCAATAAATCTCTGAAATGGGGTGTAATATCGCTAAATCTGCACTTTTCACTACGAGAAACTGAAAAATAGCGGTGGAGGAAAGTGNGATTTCAGGATAGGATAGAATTCTGAATTTTAAAAGGGTTAAAGACTGATGCATCACGGGAGTAAGTTTTTGAATGGCTTAAAACAAGCCGGATAAACTAGAAAATACTTTTAAAGTGTTTCCGAGCCCTTTTCTATGATACCCTTCTTAAAGGATCAAAACTATTTCTGTAATTTCCCTCCCCCGCCCTTTTAACAGCAAGTTCCGTTAAGACGTTAAGAACGAGGAAGATTTTAAGTCAGGCGTACCGTTTTCATATGTCGGTTAAGAAAGTTACAAATTCAATTACAAATGTAGTTCGACGTTGCACTGGACGAGGCGACACCTATCGGCGGTGGAATGCACTCCAACCACTGATGACGTAGTCTGCAACGAGCGAGTCACCATTTCTCGCTTTTGTTTTCACTCTTGATCTCGTGGCAAATCTTAGCATTTCTTATATTCACTCGTTGGCACTGCCTGGGCCAAGACAACACAGACGAATGCAAGAACGTGGGAACCAATCAGACCGCTTGTTACTCAGTAACGAATTTTCTGATTGGCTGGAAGGTCAAGGTTTGGGCAGCATTAGGGGCCTCTTTCTTTAGAAAATATCCGCTTAACAACCCAGGCATAACTACTCGATCACAGTTTCGATCTACTTTTGATCAGTTGATAGAGAATACATGTATGTGACCATGATTTTGCACCTGACAGCCCTCAAGAAGACGTTGCAAAACCATGCTCTTTCATCGACTGCGATTTCGCGAACGTTCTGATGAAGCGCCATCTCATGATAAGCAGAAATATCAAGGAGAATCGAGTATCGTAGACGATTGGGCACCAAGTCGTTACTCTCAACGCAAACAACCATACGATGGTGAGTGTTGAAATGTTGTCAATCTAGTGAGAAAACTCAAGACGATTAACCAAGACCAATACCGAAGATTTGGTGGGCCTGGCGACCAGGAAAATACAGAATACATTCTGAGGTGGTCGATAATGAAAGGGGCTTATAAACCAGCAGAGAGTGATCCCTGCAACGACAACTGTCAGAATAGCACACATGTTCACGAATGGTGAATTTTGTGGAAAATTCCCTTTTTTTAACTGGGCTTCGGTGCATAATTAAAGAATGTAAATTTAATAGTATTGGTCCATGCGTTTCAGCCAGGTTTTCTCCAAATAAAGCATCCTACAGCCATCATTACAGTGTCAAGCCTTCGTTCTTCGGTCAAGTCTCTCTCCTCTTGTAGAAACTGACAGCGACATCTCATGAAAGAACCGTAAGTTAGCATTCATAGAGTAAGACAGCATCGGATAAGTTGGTTCCTTCACCAGTTTGATAACGCCCACATTTCTCAAAATAATCTGTCACATATTTTTCGCTTGGAGCTAGAAAAACTTCTACGAGAAATTACCGGGGTTATTAATTTCGGTTGTGACTCCACTGGGCCACTTTGACCGCCCAATAACTTCCTCAATAGATTTAAGATTTTCGGAGCAAGACAGAGTAAATCATTAGTCGAAATCTGCTCTATACATATCAACCTTTCTTATAATCTCTTTCTGATAACGTGCTTTCCCTGGTGATGTTATGATATTTATAAAACGTCCGTCTCGGGTAAGGAAGTAATATTTACCACCAGATTTTATTTTGGTTTGCGGATGGAAGAAAACTTGTGTTTCATGAAATGTGAACTTTCCCGATCCGCGACTGACGAGGCCTTCCTTTGGATCAGGGACCCTCTCCAAAGCAATACCGGAGAGGAAAGGTGTCAAAATAACGAAAAACAAGTCGCTGAAGACATCATACGCAAGAGCAATCCTTTTTTGTAGTTTCATAATCTGATTTGTCACTTTGACTCGGTACTTCATTGTTTTATAAACGAATTCCTCTACTTGAAAATAGACAAAAATACATCTAGATTCTACGTCATAGTCAATGGAAAATGCACCTTTTTTGCGAATAACCCGCGGCTTATAACTTAGATGAACGCGGACACTATTTGTAAGGACAAAATGGTTGGATTTATTTAATTCCTCCACGTCGTAAAACGTCCCCTCCCAACGACTTGTTTTCCTGCAGTAATATAAAAATCTTTCTTCGTACGTAATATAATTCGAAGATCCTATCCCATTGCAGACATCAGATGCTGGGAAAGAGGCGTTTACCAGAAATGTACCATCTATAATACTATATATTTGTAAAATCGCACCAAACGAGAGAAGAAACGATTCCGATTTGTACATTTCTAAACCCGGACGCACCTCGGGTCTGTTTTTCGGTGGTATGGGTGAAAAATTATAACGATACCGCAGGTAATAATCGACCTTCCCTCGGCGTCGCGAAAAAACACGTCCTTCCATATGTGGATAAGTGTGTCCTCGGCGACGGACCCTATCCAGGGTCATCAGCCAGCCACCATGGTTACGATCAATGACCCAAAAACCCTTTTTAGAAATGACAACTGGCGGTAAAAACTTTCTAATCTGGCAAATTCTATAACGTATTGCTTTTTTCTCCTGAAAAATATGCCCACAAAAATATCTAGATTATTGATTGGGGAGTACTGAATAAAAATAATTGAGATGGATATGCCTGGTCCCCCTTTCGACTACATGCCGGTGTAACGTTTTTGTACATGTATGTTCCACGTCTATGAATGTTCACTGCTATTGTCTGATGGAATAAGCTGCGATTTGACAATAGGGGACACACAGAGAAACGTGTCGATCTGTCGGCCAGCGTTTCCCCCAAAATAAGGGAAACACTGAGTCCTACGCAAACACTGGTAGATGTAATACCGGACTCAGCGAACAAGGATTAGGTTCCAGTTTGTCGGCGCATAAATTGTTTTTCTCTGTCCCGTACTTCTAATTCTCAAATTGAGCAGTGAACCCACGCCCTATCTGCTCCAAACAAGCATGGATGGACCACTGACGAAGACTGATGGCTGTGAGAAGCCACCATGGTGTAGTGGCTCGATTATCACGTAAGTGGTCAGAAGGTCCAGGTTCGACCTCCACTGACGGAGTAANCAGCTTTGTTCAAACCTGCGTAGTTCATGTGTATCAATCAGCGGCCAACTTGGGATGAGATGGTGGGGATGAACATTTGCTGGAATGGCTTTGATACTCCACGGATTCCGGCGAATGTCGGCAGGGGTTTGTGTGAGCGGATGAAGAGGAGCGAGGTAAAAACCCCTGCTGTGGGAGGATGGATAGACCTACGATTACATTGAGGTTACGATTTTCTATTTTCTGAGCATACCCGAGCAAAAGATTAAAGCGTAGTCGTTGTCCTATCGGACGGTTGCAAAAACTCACTAACGGTTAATTCTCTTTACCTCGATTGGCTAACCCCGTTGTTTACGGGTTACCTACTGGCAGAGTGGCAGCGAGGGTTAAAGAAAGGGTTACCGGTAATACACGAAAAACTGCAGCGTTGTTGGCCGAGAAGCTGTTTGGGATAAGTCGAGGAGGTATCGCAACAGAAATCCCGCATCACAAAGTAGTCCCAAGAAATTTGGAGCGAAACGAAACTTCAGCCCTCGTAGAAGGACACGAAAACCCCAAAGGCTCATTCCAACTTCAAGTTTCAGCCTGAACTTCAATCTTCAACTCGGACTTCAAGCTCGAACCGACTTCACGTATCAAATTCTTTAAGCTTGAAGATGGACTCGGACTTCAAGCTTGATGATGAAGTCTGGGATTCAAGCTTGAAGATTGAATGAACCTTCTGGGCTTTCGTAGAATGGCGGCCTATTAGAAGGGCTGTCTTCAAGTTATAATTTCTAATTTCGACGATGATTTTGGAGGCACAGAATCATATACAGCCAAGCATGCAGAGATATTGCATGCCTTGCTGTATGTGGGCGAGCTCCCAATATCCATCCTTTCAGTATTCATCCATCATCGAACATTATTTGAAGTCAGTGTTGTCTCGATAGTCCTGAGGAATCCACAAGTACACAAGCAAATTCTACTGTTACGTAACGGCTTTGGCAGGAGCTGCGTAAGGGGCCTTCTTAAAATTACATTGACGCCAAAAAAGACGAAGTGACTTCATCTTTTCCCTGCCCCCCCCCTCCCCCTTGAAAAGATGAAGTGGGCACTTGACATTGGCTTCATCCATGTACGGACCCAAGTGGGAAGTTTATAGCTCTGACTCGTACAGTCCATAGTAGGACCGTGTAGCCAGAACCTTGTTCCTCTCTGAAGAGTTAAAAAAAGTCATTCTCCTGAGTGTAAAAAAAGTGTGATGCCAATTTTTTCAAAAAAGATGAAGTGGGCTTCCCCAAATCGACGAGAGAACCCCCCTCCCCCAGACGAAGTCACTTCGTCTTTTTTGGCATCAAAACAATTTTGAAACGGCCCCTATCGGCTCGAGCCAAAATTGGCCTCTGAATCTCTAGGCCTAGATATCACCACACTTATCTATTTTTGATATCACACTGTGTGCCCAAGAAGGAAATGAGAATTCTGATGAAAACTAGCTGTCGTAACCCTCGACCAATTTCTAATTCAAACTATGATTTCTCTAATTCGAACCCTGTGCATTAAGTTGTACCGGTATACACGATTTGGGTGAACAAGGGAGTAGTTGGCCACCACACAGTGGTTGGCCACCAACTGATACACCATTCTTTGCAGTGGAGTGTGGCTGACGAACAAATATCTGTCAATAGATGGCCGACCACTGTATGGTGGGCCAACTCAATGGTTCACTCTACCTTTTTCTGACACATCCGTGCACCTTGAAATTGAACAGCTTCTTTCTTCTCCATAAACGTTCCTCTCCGCTTGCTCATCTGACAAACAGAGTCGAAATCTTTCGGTAAGACTACAAAGGTTGTACATTTCTTCAGCTGACAACAAATTACAGCACAGGCGAGAAATGACGTAACATTCTGCTGAGGTATGTCTGATGCTAAAAGACTCCAGTGATACACGACTGTAAAATACGTCTGGACGAAAGCCTGGGCCACCATCTCAAATGAATGTCATTCACACTTTTTCCGATCTTCGGAAAGGGGAAATGAGCAGTAAAGATAATGTATCATGACTTCCTTGTTTACATTTCAATGTTTGTAAACATGGATGCATAGACTATTTTGGACTTTTAGGACATGCCAACCCACCAAATTGAATACTTTCGGTATCGATGCATTTTTTTCTAGAGGGGCATGCCACCAAAAGTTACTCATAAGCCAAAGAAAGACTGGGCACAAACAGACAATATGTAACTGATCAATAATTTTCGTGGCCGCAAAAATACCCGGTCACGATCAAAAATAGGTAAGAGAGGATACATTTGTACTCATTATCTTATCGATTACTAGGTGACGATCAAAAATAGGTAAGAGAGGATACATTTGTACTCCCTTTCAATATCAGCAGCACAGACGAGTAAGTCCGCCATTTCCACCACTTAGATTTTGATTGCAGTGCCTAAGTACAGATGGACCCTGATCGCCACGCAGCAGGTTTTCAATACCGCCCCATTCGCATACCAGTTTTCACGACGTCCGATGCGACGGCAGCCAATCGGAGTGAACTTTCGAGTCCTGTATTTTATCATCATATCCTCGGACTGACAACAATTCCCTCACTCCGAAGTTGAGAGCAGTTGTTGGAGGAAAAAGCATACTTTTCTCGAAAAGTATGTTATCTGACCGGATCAAGCAATACTTTGAAGATGAGGCCTTGTTTGTGGTTTACACCACCCTATTCTGTCGTCCGACCACATTCTGTTTAAAGAGGATGCTTTCTGCCTTGCGTGTTATCACCGAGAGTTCTTTATGAACAGTTTAAAACATTATTGATGGTTATAATCACTGAAGAGAACAAAACAATGGTCACAGCGCCGATTGACAAGTGGGAGATATTATTTTCTAAATAATCATCCCAAATGTTTGCTTCTGGTATTGATTATAAGCCAACACTTTGTTTATCTCACGAAGCGAGACGGCATAAAAAACGAAAAAGACCAAACCTTTGAATTTCGGTCGAGTCGCCACGCACTACTCTCAAGATCTGAGAACAGTGATTGATGAGCTGAGGTGCTCATTGAGTTCCCCAAACGGGTTTCTGAGAAATTGGGGTATTGATAAGATTTTTCTCCGTCTTCCGTGTGGACGGGAGTTTTCATATGTACAGAACAAAGACGCTAGATGGCGTGATTTTCGGACAGGCGAATTTTAGTTTGCAGGCGGAGACGTGCGCAGGCCAGTTTTTATATAACAGAGACGCTAGTTGGCGCTGCGGTTTTGGTTGACGGCAAAACGGAGACACACAAATGTTTTCTGTATGAACAGCATGTTCGACTCTTCCCCTCTGCAACTGGACAACATCTGCCCGACAAGGTGTTGTACTCTTGTCAGAAAAATACAATCGCGACGACCACAACAGTGATCTGGATAGATTCCGAAGCAACCGGAACCAACCGGCCGTCGCCCGATGAAACTATGATCAGATGACGCCAGATGAGCCAGCGAGGAATACGATTAGGCAGCTTGCTAAATGTGGCCAAATCAGATTTACAATAATACTAACAACCGATCATCATGTCCTAACAATCATATATGGTATCTTGGAGAATGAAATATCTTTCGCATGAGATCTTCGGAAAGAAAAATGAACCACCCTTCACGTCGTCCGGGACTGATCAATTACAGAATAATTTAATTCGACACTTGCTTAGCAGCGGCGATTGCGTTACGAGGCTCGCCTTGCCCTTAGTTTGGTGATGAGGTCACATCAGCCAAAATTATCACCGATGTGTACAGTGGTACGGAAAGAAAATAAGGGAGGCATTTGCTTCAAAAAAATAAGCATGCCTTTACGGGGAAGGTTTGTAGCCGACTGGAAATCTGCCGTTGTGCATCTGCCAGCCACGACTGTTAGGAAGGGAATTTGCTATAGAGGCGTCACCTTTCGGAGAACGGCCACAACATGGGGAAAGCCCTCCTAAAAATAGTACGGTGACGCAGCCACATCGGCGTAGTCGACGCCTACCTCCACAGCAGAGCCAATAGAATATTATTGACGACCGGAAGAAGTCAATCTGGGCATGCGCAGGAGGCCNCTCTGCAACTATTAGACAACATCTGCCCAACAAGGTGTTGTACTCTTGTCAGAAAAATACAATCGCGACGACCACAACAGTGATCTGGACAGATTCCGAAGCAACCGGACCCAACCGGCCGTCGCCCGATGAAACTATGATCAGATGACGCCAGATGAGCCAGCGAGGAATACGATTAGGCAGCTTGCTAAATGTGGCCAAATCAGATTTACAATAATACTAACAACTGATCATCATGTCCTAACAATCATATATGGTATCTTGGAGAATGAAATATCTTTCGCATGAGATCTTCGAAAAGAAAAATGAACCACCCTTCACGTCGTCCGGGGCTGATCAATTACAGAATAATTTAATTCGACACTTGTTTAGTGGCGGCGATTGCGTTACGAGGCTCGCCTTGCCCTTAGTTTGGTGATGAGGTCACATCAGCCAAAATTATCACCGATGTGTACAGTGGTACGGAAAGGAAATAAGGGAGGCATTTGCTTCAAAAAATAAGCGTGCCTTTACGGGGAAGGTTTGTAGCCGACTGGAAATCTGCCGTTGTGCATCTGCCAGCGTTTCCGTTTGCCAGCGTTTTCCGTTTGCCAAACCCTTAGTTTGGGAAACGCTGAAATATAGATCGACACATGTCTCTGTCCCCTTTTGTCAAGTCGCACCTTATTCCGTCAGAAATAGAAGGGAAACACTCACAGATGGGGAGCATTCAAAAACTTTACACCAGTCCTTTACTAGTATTTTTTTCATATATTTTTGTGTTCTGTATTTGAAAAGTGCAGGGTCGTATTTAGGGGGTGCGGGGGGCAGTTGCCCCTCCCCCCGAGCCAACCAAAAAAACGTGATTTTCATGCGGATTTTGGGCAAAAAAGGTCTTTTACTGCCCCCCGGACCAAAAAGCTAAATACGGCCCTGAAGTGGGTATAGATAGGCCCAAATGTGGAAGGCGACACCATTGAATGGACTCTAGAGAGACCAAGACCTTTGATCATGTGACAAACAATACAAGGGGACATCAGCAAGACGGAGGTATCAGATTCTATTACACCGGTATTATAGTTTATGTCTCAAATTGTCCAGACTCATGTCAGCGACCTGAGATGTCACAAGAGATGCCAGATCTCATGCTTTCTCGTCATGAACCTTTACATATCTCTATAAATTTTCTCACGCGTGCCATGACAAAGGCCGAGGCAAACTTCCTAATTGGGGTGACTGCGAGACGACTACTTGCTCTGCCTGTCAATGTGCCACGTCTCTCCCACAGGGGTGACCACGTCACCTTGGGAAGCAGCTCCTTGATATGAATAAAGAAATATATTCATCGGACACGTAAAATTAGAAAATATAGTTTAATTTCAACATCTTTGAACGTCAGGTCCCCCGTTTTCAAATTTCACTTCGCTGTTTTTTAACTATTATTTTAATAACTTACCTTTTTTTTCTAAAAAGTACCAGTTAGGTATTTTTGAGTTGAAATGAAACAACAGAGACCAAGCGACCGTTGGTGGAACCAAATGAATTCTTCACGAGGGGAAATCTAAGAATCTATTTAGCGCTCTGCATGCTTTCATACCCCTCCTCTCTCATTAAAACCTCGCATTTTGCTTTGAAGTTGGGAATTTCCTATTATTGAGGACATCTTTTGAACATGAATTCCGGTGTAAAGTGCCAGAGTGTTCCCATTTCTCAGTGTTCACCCTCATTTTATGGGGAACGCTGTGGAACGAGAGTGACAAGTTCCCTGTGTTCCCCTGTTGGAAAGTCATGGTCTCTCTCCCTGCCTATTGTATGGAAACACGAGAGTAAAAGTTTCACTTTGTAGGGCCTACCCCTATTGAAAAAGTCATGGTCTCTCTCCCTGTCTATTGTATGCAAACACGAGAATAACAGTTTCTCTTTGTAGGGCCTACCCCTATTGAAAAAGTCATGGACTCTCTACCTGCCTATTAATGGAAACACAGGCAGATGTCACATTAGCAAACCTAAGGCCATGGATTGTAGGCCCTGTCAAAAACACATCAGGCTTAAGTTTCTATAGTTCCTGCCACTGCCCTATCAGCTTACTACATATTCCAAGGGCATCTATTCTGTATTTTTCTACAAGCAACCAAAAACAATCTCCTTGAAAAGTGAAGCATGACAACCTCCCTAATATTCATTGTTCTACCATTACACACATCTCCTTGGCACATCTCCGTTTTTATTGACCCAAGTTCAAGANCCCCTCCTCTCTCATTAAAACCTCGCATTTTGCTTTGAAATTGGGAATTTCCTATTATTGAGGACATCTTTTGAACATGAATTCCGGTGTAAAGTGCCAGAGTGTTCCCATTTCTCAGTGTTTACCCTCATTTTATGGGGAACGCTGTGGAACGAGAGTGACAAGTTCCCTGTGTTCCCCTGTTGGAAAGTCATGGTCTCCCTGCCTATTGTATGGAAACACGAAAGTAAAAGTTTCTCTTTGTAGGGCCTACCCCTATTGAAAAAGTCATGGTCTCTCTCCCTGCCTATTGTATGGAAACACGAGAGTAACAGTTTCTCTTTGTAGGGCCTACCCCTATTGAAAAAGTCATGGTCTCTCTACCTGTCTATTAATGGAAACACAGGCAGATGTCACATTAGCAAACCTAAGGCCATGGATTGTAGGCCCTGTCAAAAACACATCAGGCTTAAGTTTCTATAGTTCCTGCCACTGCCCTATCAGCTTACTACATATTCCAAGGGCATCTATTCTGTATTTTTCTACAAGCAACCAAAAACAATCTCCTTGAAAAGTGAAGCATGACAACCTCCCTATATATTCATTGTTCTACCATTACACACATCTCCTTGGCACATCTCCGTTTTTATTGACCCAAGTTCAAGAATCTCCGTTTACGATCTCCTCTAGATCGCCTCGTCTTTCCCTTGTCGTTAGGCGCTACATGATGAGGAGGTGCTTGTTTTCCGTCTTACCCGCCTGCGACCGCCGCCTTGAACACGGAGAGATATCCAATCGTCGTATCATCACATGCGCTCAGCTCGTTAGCGACAACTTTATGATCGTCTCATCACTTGTCCATCATTAGGCACACAGACCAAAACAAACCTCGTAACCAGGTACCTGACTATCACACCAACGCCTGCGTCTACCATACAGCGTTGATAATGAGCGAGGTTGGCAAAATGTCATTCGTATTCCGTATCTGTTTAATCGCCCCTCCACCCCAAGTTTCTGTCACGTAATAAACATGGTTGGTTAATGTTTCTGCCGGTCGCGGTTGTGTTCACACATGTATGCTTCTTACCATTCGTCACTACGGTCGCGCAGCTGTAGCCTGCGCTTGAAATGACTGATTCCATCAGTCGAAATATCGAAGCCGTACGATAGTCCAAGCAGAAATAGCAGGTCATGTTGATTCAGTCTTGTACTTCAGATCATCCTGACTGCAGCGCCGCCCAATGTCTGTCTCAGCTACGACTCGAGATCATCCTGACGACTACAGCCCACCCAACGTCTTTCTCAGGTACGACTCTGACGACTACACCGCCACCCAACGTCTTTCTGATGTACGACTCGAAATCACCCTGACGACTACACCGCCACCCAACGTCTTCTTGACGTACGAATCGAGATCACCCTGACGACTACACCGCCACCCAACGTCTTTCTGATGTACGACTCGAGATCACCCTGACGACAACAGCGCCACCCAACGTCTTTCTGATTACGACTCGAGATCATCCTGATGAACCTGCAAGAGTGCACGTTCACGAATCGTTACCTTTCGTGTTAAATCTGATATTTCAGGTGCGGTTCCCTTAATTGGCTGTGACGAAAATCGCATCAGACTGTCAACAATCACAGCATAGTCATTTTTCACTTTCTTAATTCTGCAAGT
Source organism: Notospermus geniculatus (assembly GCA_002633025.1). Classification (NCBI taxonomy): domain Eukaryota; kingdom Metazoa; phylum Nemertea; class Pilidiophora; order Heteronemertea; family Lineidae; genus Notospermus; species Notospermus geniculatus. The sequence goes on from NMRB01000036.1 coordinate 673,834, forward strand.
CGATTTAATGGCGTTAACTGCTCAACATGCTGCATATTAAAACTCGGAGGATGATTCCATCAGAATTATACTGAGGTTGGACGATATTTTGGCTTGACATTCAATCTTCATGAAACTTTGTTTAGTTGGTAAGAATTAGATTTTGAAGCTGAAATAGTAGTAATTTCGTCCCGCCTGGACGCGCGGTTTTTACAGGCCTTGGGCCATAGTCCGGCGTCTGTCAGCACTTGACACCTTGTTTCGAAGGCAAGAAATGAAGACGATGGGAGTGAAAACCGCCATTTAGTGAAAACGAGCCTTCAGTTGCAATCAGCCAGAGGGAGCAATGTTTGGAATTCTCTTGAAAATCCTGATTAGGTACGAGGCAAGTTTGATCGCCTTTAGGAATCGAATAAATGTGCATAAAATTTACTAAGAATTTCACTTGACCACTACGCTGATGATAATCACTTAGAGATCACGCCAGAAACCACCGGATGCAATCTCGTGCCCAGAGGTTACACATGTAGTTTCGCTCGGCCGAGGTTGGATGTTGCCCCACTGATCTCTGGGGATTGCTACGGACTACTTCGGCATTACAAAATAAAGACTGTTAGTCGTTGTGACGTGATTTCGAGTCAGAGTGAAAACACGTTAGGCGGCGCTGCAGTCGTCAGGATGATCTCGAGTGGTTGGTAAGAAAGACGTTGGGCGGAGCTGCAGTCGTAAGGATGATCTGGAGTCGTTGATAATTTATGGCCGTTACAAAATTAGAAGACTTCGTAAGTTTTGATCTGCTGCGACTCCAGATCACACCGACGACTGCAGCGCCACCCAACGTCTTTCTTTGCTACGACTCGAGATCACATCATAACGGCCAGAGATCAGGACTAAGATCGTCTTTTTTGTAAGGTCTTTATCTGCAGATACGACCGCCCATAGTAGTAGGCTATAGGTAAGAGTCTAATGAGGAACCCGCAGAACTACGCCACGACGTGGCGCTGTCAGTGTAAGACCCGGAAGTCCTATTTTCTAACAGTATTTCCATTTACTTCTTGCCCCAAAATAAACCACTCTCTTTGGTTCAATTTTGATTAAATTACACTGTCCTGTTTCATGTTCAAAGTTCTCCATATATCACTGCTTTGTTTCGTCAGAAATGCCACAGGATGCCAATACTGACAACGTCTTTTGGGGAAATTTCCACGGAAAATTGTGTAGAAAAATGTACACATGCTTTGACGGCGTGACGTCAACAGCGCAAAAAGTGACGTCAGTACGTCATTCGGGTCTTATACTGACTGCGCCATCTGCAGTCATGCGGGTTCCCCATTGTGTTGAAGACACTGTAATGGATACTGGGGGGCTACTCGGAACTTAGGTGAGAACTGAAGCCTAACTTATGGATCGATTTAATCCGTCGCTTCCTCTGTTACATGCTGTCTAGACAGATATGTATGAGTAAATGTGATGACCATGAATCGATCTTGAGTAGTCTACACAAATGGAGGTGATACGCGCACATAGTGCAAAAAGGTAAATATGAACATTTAAATTTGTATCACTTAAGATAGAGGAGCCTTTATACGCTCGTCTGAGCGGAGCCTTGATAGTGTAGTGGTTATCACGTCCGCTTAGCAAGCGGCACGTCCAAGTGTAACGTTTTTCAGTGTCTGTGTGATCCCCATTGTTCGGGACACACTGGGAAACGAACTCGCTGTTTCTCTGTGTGTCGCTCATTCTCCAGTCGCCGCTTATTCCGTCAATCTATTGTATTGTCACACTGGCTCACGGGCCTCACTGAAAAACGTTACACCGGGCCATGTTGGACTAATTAGGGAGGTTTCGCAAGGGCCCGGTTAGGCCCTACGACGACGTTTATCTATTGTGTGGGTATACCCAAACAATAGATAAACGTCGTCGTATGGCCTAACCGGGCGCTTGCGAAACCTCCCTAATATCTCTGCAAGGGCAAGTAAAGGACCCCATCCAAGTGATTCTCATGCGGATTTTGGGAAAAAAACAGCAAAAAAGGACTTCTGCCCTCCCCCCCCCCCGAAAGGCTTTTGCCCCAGGACCAAAAGGCCAAATACGGCCCTGTCTAACATCCAATCCACGGTCCATCGGGCGATTGCATCTGGCTCATCAAGAGAGACAGTCATTAAGCTGAAGAAATATCGAAGAACGAGGAAAATTGGAAGGTAGGTACGCGTCCAATAGTGGTAATCAGCAATAAAAGAGCCCGGCCACAGGGAAATTGGCACCTTAGCGTAATTTATTCAATTTCCTTGATCAATTTAATTAAAATAGCCTATAGTCTGGCCACGTAGGACGGATCCTGTTGAACCGGTGTACGAATAGGAAATGCGTACTGATTGACATGCCTAATAACAATGTACTATTGAAGGTCGTCGTGGTCAAACATCTATCTACATGGACAGGAATTCATTCAGCTTCAACCTCATTCCAAGGGTCTTTCTACATGTATATCGTTGGACAACCTCGAAGAAACACCATCCAAACGGAAACGAAAAGCGAATGTATGTATACATTGAGCTCGGAGGAAAATCCATTACTTGGAGAACAATAGAATAATCCCCTAGTTTGGAAAACAATGAAAATTTCCCTAGTCTGGAGAACAATGAAAAATCACCTATTTTGGAGGGAAAGAAAAATTCTCCCAAACAAGAACTCTTTATAGGCACCAAATTTCGATAAGGCCGGCTAATGCTGTGCCTAGCCATCACTTTAAAGGCTTGCCTTGGCGCATATGGAGGAACAGGAAGCAAGAGGACAGCGTTTTCGAACCCAGCAAAAGTTTTGCAAAACCAGGGAAGATTTGTGAATCAGTTGTAATTGCCGTAATCTGAACAGGATATTTCACCACCCCACAGAATGTGTCTGTGTCAGTCTGCATTTCCGATTAATCGGTGCATTACCACCTAAAAGACGGCGGATATCGAGTCGGGAATTGTATATAATAGTTGAAAATGATAGCTTTGTCACGTTACGAGAGCAATTTTGGTTATTGCTCAAGATATTCTGTCGCCGGTACGTGTAGCTGAATGACCGTCTGTGAGTTCATTGTACGGATTGAGTGCAGATCCCCGCGGGTGATGGTATGACCTTGGGTAAATTTGCATTGGGAATCAATTCGGTTGTCAATGGAGTTGACGGTGTTCAATACGAGAAAACAGTTCCGTGGTGATAAAAAACAGCTCCCGTTTGAGAAGAAGCCATAAGAATTTCAACTCAGCACAAGTCGCAGAGCACTCGGACCAACGAAAGACAGTTCATTTCCATTTCGCCGCCTACAACAACACTGCACTCCCATATCGTAGTTTCGAACCACATTACCGCATAGCGTATTACCCGCGATCCGAAACTGCTTCGGATCACGCGATTCTCGGAATGACCAATAGGCGTCACTAGTTAGTGTTAGAATTGGCGCCAAAACGAGCTAGCCAATCAGTGATCCGCTTTCAGGACACTTTCTTCTGCGCTGTCTACACAGGCGTCTTTATCTATTGTATCTGAATACACAACTACCCCAGGCACGTTGCATAACAGAAGTCACATAATACTCTCAACAATAGGTGCGAGTACCCTGGCCCTTCACAAAGCGGTTTCCTTCTGGGGCAGCATGGCAATAGGACAATGGGATCGAGCGTAGTATAATACAAACTCTACAGCGAACCCTGTTTGAATCCTAATCCTAGACCAACCAATGGAGAGCGAAAATAGGGAAAGGGCGAAATGGGAAAACACCACGAACGACACCAACGAAGCGAATACAACCTCTGTGTCAGGGGCACCTTTGCGACTGAGAGATGCTGTCCTAAATGAGGACCCTAGCTCACTGCCTCAATAGGTGTCACCAGTGGTTAAATCTATTGAAATGAAACTGACATCCCGGTCCTGATCAATTTCCCACACAAAAGCCGTCCATTGTATAGGACCGAGTTTCGGTGTGCTGCCTTCTATCGTACAATGTAGCTAGGATGCCCATTGAGTATGGTCGTGGGTACAGCCGTTTATCATCGGAGGGTACATCTGATGACGGCGCTTGAGAACCATGTGCAACAATCGATCATATTACGAGTCTGATGGCCAGCGACGCGACATACCGAAGTGTAAACCCGTCTTGTGTCCTCTAGAGGCTGGATACTTTGCAGTCGCGTGATGAAAGCTGTCAAAAGAAAACTCACTCAGGATTGTATATTTCTTTATACGTCACATCGGAGATCAAATTCAGTGCACATCCAACATGGACATGATCAGGATGCTCTCTGATGTTCTCTTTCTTTTGTAATATACACAATATTCAAAACAGAAACAAAGACTACAGTTATAACACTTTCTTTGGCAAAATGTTACGCATGACATATCAGGCCTTAAGCCAAGCGCACATTTGCGACAAAACTCAATGCAATAGGGGTGTCTTTTAAAATCGACTGACCTGGCTGAATGACGACTCGACAGCGTTGGGTCAGTCGACTTTAAAAACACCCGAACCGGCTGAATGACGAGTCGACAGCTTTGGGTCAGCCAACTTTGGCAACATCCCTACCGCATTGAGTTTTGCCGCAAATGTGCGCTTGGCCTTAAGGCCTCCGCACGCCTGTCAGGATTCTGAGCGTTTGTGGGAGCATTCGGACATCGTACCACGCCTTTCACCGAGGTAGGCCTAATTAGTGAGTTTCAGCGCTCGGTATCGACGTTACCGCACAGTTTGTGCGCGGTGAACGTACAAGGAGCGAGGCTGAGAACCACAGATTTTACCTGTCGTAATGCTAACCAAGCGAACGACGGATTACATCTTCACTGCAACTACCTTCCCCAGCATCTCTTATAAGCCAGTTTTTACATTAAAGGTAGTGATCCATTCAGCAAATTAACAATAGATCTTAAAGCTACAGATAAAGTGGGCTATTTACTCGCTCATTACTCATAACGTAGGCGGTCGCGGTATTCAAATCGTCATTGTTCTTAATCCGCGAAGCAATGCACTCTGGCTGAATTGCGTATAAGTGTTTGAAAATCCTATCGGCATATCCATTGTGACTGGTTTGTAGATAAAGGCTACTTAAGAAATGATAAATGACCTTTATTTTTACGCGTTCATTTCCTTAGACTGAACACAGCACAGAGAGTGAGAATCTTGGCCGAGTTGAGTTGAGTATAAACTCCCCCGCATTTCAAACCGTTCCCCATTCTTCCAGCGCGCCGATCCTGCTTCGGTTCACGGAATTCTTAGAAGATGACCAATAGGCGTCACTGGTGCGTGTAAGAATTGGCGCCAAACTGGCTAGCCAGTTACAGATCCGCTTTCAGGACCACTTTGGGCCCTAGCGACGGATGATCATTGCGACCGGCGTTCGCGACATGCTCAAGGTATTTCAGTCAATCAACACGTATCTTATGGCGGTGTCAACTGTTATCACGTGATCAACCGAAAAGCAGCCGATGAACAAATGAAAAAGGTTCCTCCGAGTCTATTCCTAACCCTCATTTTTGAAAGGAAAAGGGAGAGCAGTCGTTGAACTATGCAAATCGGCTTCCGTCACCAGGTCAGCACCTTTCCCCTCGACTGATATCAAAGATCGTCTGAGTCTTGCGGGGAGATGATTCAGACAGTAAATTGACATCAAGCCGTGACTTCCGGTTAGCACCCACACCAGATCAGAGATCGATATCGGTCGCCATCTTGTGTTGACAACTGCAAAGGTCAAGGTCAGGAATGGTGGCTAGACATTTTTTTTCCTGATGACTGAAATTAGCCGCGTCCTGATCGTTTGTAAGCCGACCCTGACGAACATGAAAGCGATGCCTGTTTAATAGGTCCAGAACCTTTTAGACCGTGATTCCTGGTCTCAAAGTAAATGCTTCGCCATATTTTCCCGTCACGCAAAATGATTTTGGCAGGGCGGGAAAAGCGAAAAAATAGTTAACCTAACTCAGTGGCAGATGACGACTGACCTTGCATGCGAGAAAGTACGGTGTATTTGAGCACTAGAAGTATGTACATGTACATGTACATCAAAGAAGTAGAGTAATGGCGACTGACCCTTTATTACGGTATATTTTGGCACTTCTATAGAAGTACATTACATCGAAACCACGTTTATTAATTCACGAAAGTCGAGCATGGAAATTTGTTTCACTTTAGCGAAATCTAAAAAATTGGCGAAAAACGACAAGGCCTACTCCATAACCGGACGTCAGTGATTCTGCACATTGCATAAACTGTATGCCAATAATTTGGGTAATATGAGTAAAAGCTAGCAAATGCTTTTACTTCAGACTTGTACAGCAAGGGGACATATTGTGACCGTTGCTTCCATGTTGCTGCATGCAGGGTGTGGAACTCCTTGCCTTCTTCATTACGGTGTCTCACAGGCGGCCAGACAGCACTCTTTAAGAAAAATCTTAAAACGTACTTCTTTAAAATATATTTTGGGTAGTTGTTTTATTGTTGTCATTATTCCTTTTATCATTTTTAACTTTATGTATTAAACTCTTTATAAACGCTTGTCCATGTAAGGTGCTTAGAAAAAGTTTTTACTTTAATGTTGCACTTGACAATGCTTGAATATAATAAATTATTATTATTATTATTATTATTATTATTATTACATGTATTACAGTACAGCGCAGTGCATTTGTACTAAGTAAAAGCATTTACTAGTCTTTATTCATATGGCCCAATGAGTATTTCATGAAAATCATATCGTCTTTTAAGATCAGCAATACTTCGTTAACCGATTGTTCCTCGTGATGCACAGTTGGAGAGGAGGAGGAGGGCGACATCACCAGGCGAACGGCGACACCTGGTCTTCAGCGGCTGCTCCCCGGCGCTCCGTGACTATAAGTAGCGATATCTGCGGTATGTGGAAGTTCACTTCAATCCCTCGTAGTTACAAAGGTGCTTCACGTTCAATCGATCTCTGAGAGACTTCTTTTCGTTAGGGATTGCTCTCGTTTGGTGATATTATAGGCAAACTCTTCGTTTTTACTATGGGATCATAACTAAAAACACCGGTAAGTTCGCTTTTAAACATTCTAATCTCCTAGATGTCAGCATTAGATTTCCTCTTGCATCTCTTTATCTTTTCAGCCAATTTCAAAGATGCACTAATGAAGAATAATCCTATTATAACTCAGAGTTACAGGCAATTATCTAAATAGCTTTATTCTGAAAGCACTTCATAGCTCTTGATGATAGTGCAATAATAGTGCAATCTTGTTTTGTAGATGTATTGTCTTATAAAGATTTAACTGTGACATATGGATCACTTAACGGGCATTTATATCCATTGTACTTCAGACAACTTTTGAAAAAATATTTATTGTAATATAAAATAAACAAACAAACTCTTGTTGGCGTTAAATTTTGAATATGAAATAATTGTTTTTAGTTTAATATAATTTTTTTTAGTTTAATTTTTGTATGGCATATAACAAACATTAGTTAGGGACGACAGTTAACACAGAAACATTACACAGCGATATCTAGATAACTTTTCTTGAGTCTTCAGGCCTACGGTCGGAAACAATCGACAACGTTTCTCTTGGCGTTGTTTCCCTCCCTACCCAAGCAAACTTTCCTTCTGTTGGCATCATAAAAATTACTTTCATTCCTTCTTGCATAAGTACCAAATCTTCTCCGAGTGTTCTGTCCAGGGGCTTTATTCACAAAGCCCCGTAACTTTAAGGGTAGGCAAATCCTTTGTCAGGCTGATAGGAAACAATAGGTTGTATGAAAGCAGTTTACACACTCCGTGACGTTACGAGAGCTTCGTGAACAAGAACCTTTGGCCCATATTCATAAAACTACTTAAGTCTAAGTGTGACACTTATCCTTTGTTCAACACAAAAGATAAGTATCACACTTTGACTTAAGTACATGTATTGTTTATGAATATGGACCGTGGGACCTTATTCATTAAGGGCACGCAAATCCTTTGTCAGGCTAATGGTGAACAATAGGTTGCCCGCAAACGGACAATAGTGGATTCCGTGAAGTTACGAGAGCTCCGTGGATATAGTAGGCCTACCTGAGTTTAATTTGTTAGTTTAATTTGAGGGTTTCAATTTTATCGAAGCAAGTTCCCATTCGTATTGACGTCGGTGAGATCGAAGCGGCACATTTGACCAATATTTAAATTTCTTGGGTTAGTTATTTCGTTTTTTCGTTCGACTCTGCTTTTTTATTCATGGCAGTTTTCAAGGCCACCGTCCATAATACAGTTTCGACCAGTTCCTCACCTGTCTATTGCAAGAAAGATGCACAATGCCGGTAAAAACTGCGCGGGATTCGCTGCTTAAAGCAAGGTTCAGGTCTTAAAGAAAGGGCACATCATCTGGCTTTTATTCAGAACTCTGACATTTGCTTAGAAACAGGAAATATTCGTCTTCTTCGTCAACCTATTAGCAGCAGGCAAGCTGCAAAGTACACTAACAACGACAGGTTCTAAATGATCAATAGTGTTTAGTTTGTCTAAGACTATTAGATTCCAAAGCGCCTGCGGCAGAGAATACTCCTTGTGGTGAACCAAAAAATGGGATTTTCCCGCGCCCATTGTAATAGCACGGATTGGTATCGAAGTTTCGCAATAAAAAAATCGTTTTGTGTTATCTTGGCAGCTGAGAGGTTTGATCAATTGAAAACTCCAGCCAAGAGAGAGCATCTGGTCGATTTTATAGTCAACGATGATTCATGGCAGCATATCGTTGTTCCGAATTAGGGGAAATGGTTCAAATCCGTCAAAAACTGGCCTTCCTGAGGCAATCAAGTGTTCTTAAAGTCAAACATTCTTTCGTGTTTTTATATGAACGCGAGTTAAGAAAGTCGAGGAAAATGGTACGTCACGGTCTTGGCGAGTCCTCTATTGAGTCATCTGGTCAAGCTTAATACAGGTTGGCCAGAAAGGCCNACGCCTGCGGTGCTGCCACCTATTGTCGGTGATATGTACTGACGTGAATATCGTGAGTGAGTTGCATCGGACCGGGAACCAGTCTAACGATCACGGGTGCTGCCACCTGCACGAAGGAATAAAACTAGTTTGCCGACCATATTTGTAAACAAACCAGCTTGTTTACAACTTCGGCGTCTAACTCCTTTAAACTCGAACTAAATGCAGCCCAAGTTAGTGCACCAAACAGCGTTTTTGTTAAACTAGACAGAAACACAGCGTTGGTGCACCAAACACCACTGGTGCTAAACTTAAAGTACAGGGGGCTTTAGGGCAACAACAACAACTCACATGGTTTTATCATAAACAACACAGTGCTAAACAGCATTGGTGTTAAACATCAACTATCTCAACTGACGCGTCGAAAAGATAACCTACTAGAACATAAAAAGTGATTAATTTCTCGCCTGACATTTTATAAATCATATCGTCCGTTTATCTAAATTAAATGAAAGCAAAGTTGTCTGTATTTTAATGTTCGCTTGCAGAGAGTTTACTTTCTGGTTGAACATTGAAACACAAAATTTAAAAGATCCATCTTCGGTTTGAGGAAGTAATATTAGTGACGTTGAGATTTACTCCGAGGACGAAAAAAACAATACAAACTTAAGAGTGACACTCTTTGTGGACTACGTCATCAAAAGGTGTGTAGTTCATCAGCGTAGTTGTCATCTTATTGGAAGAACAGCACTGAACCAATGTCATAATTTGCTTCGCAAACGATTTCTGTGAATGGCAGCGATTTGGAAACGCTGCTAGTGCTGTACACGTTGTCGTTCTAGGAGCGTATCTAGACCTCCCTAGTGAGTCAAGCCGCTGTAGAATCAGACGAAGTGGTTTCGATTATCGGTTGACTTGGTTGTGTGGAGATCGTTGGTAAAAACGTTGCGTCAAGTGCTCTGGCAGTTTTTCAATGCGGCTGGGACATGGCAATGTCATCATTGCGCTGCATACATCTAAAATACATGCAGGGATGACTGACTAAAGTTGTCGACCCCTCGTCCAGAATATTAGGGACACAGGACAATCATTGCTATAGAAATGCCAAAAACTAGTACCGCATTATCAAGCTAAAGCCCCAGTCACATATCCACTCCGTTGCCCGTACGGCGAGTAAAAACAGATATTTTGGCCAATTTCTACGGTGCCCAGTTTGATCCAGCCTACTTTCCGCCTATCTATTGAGGCGATTTCGGCATGATTCATCTTAGATCCGAGTTTCAGTCTCTAAAATCCGCAGCAAGCCGCTGGGTGCGGAAAATCGTACGGGGCCCGGTGCATTTGTGACCTAGGCTTAACTCTTTAGACTTCCGCCGACAGGAGGGAACCGGAGTGCCCAGAAAAATTCTGCGCTGTAATGAGAATCAGCCTCTCTATCGCAAGAAGAATGGGTCCGATTGTGAATCGAACCCGGGACCTCAGGTGTGACAGGCCAATACGTTTCCACCGCGCCACTCTGTGACAGCCTCTGTCCACTGCTGTTATAGACATCATCATTTGGGATTCAAAATGATACAGATGTATACCAATAACTATCTGGAAGCACTAGTGTTGGCGAAATATTCTAAATTGTGTGAGACGACTTGATTGGTTTATCCGCTGTTTTTGTTTTGAATTCGCCTCACACGCACCAATTGCCTCTCCATCCCGTCCTAGTCTCAAAACGTCGGTCTTCAAATAGACTGTCAAATCAATTTCACCATTCGAATTCTCGGTGTATGTGGACAGTCGAGAAACAAATTGAACCCTTCAATGAAAAGGGAGGGGCACTATGCCCTATATCGGTTATCCCCCAACTGCTACAGTTCATAACTCTCGTTACTTACGCTCGACACAGGTTCCCCCGACAGAATACAGCTTCGTTTAGGTAAAAACCGATGCGCCTAGCATTACAAAGACTAAAACCAAACAAGACCTCATCTCTAAATTGCACAGGGCAAAAACTGTTAGTTTCCAAGGGATACACAGTCGTTGGAAACCCTTACTGGTGACGTTTTTGAGGGACCAAATCGCACTGACATTTTGTGAAAGGAATGGTAGTCCAAGGAATGGATGTCTGAGTTACAATAGCACTAGCAGCAGTCAGCCGCGCTTATCGCCAAAAGACGGCAGCAAAGTTCTAGCGGACCAATTTAGTACAAACTTTGAAACTATCCTTGTGTAATTTGTCTGCCACCTGTAAATTCCTGCCTTGTAATTTGACATTGTTTCTCCACATACTATGTATCATATAGTTTTTGGAGTATTAAATTGAAATTTATACAATACGAAATTCTCCTGAGTGATTGGTGCTCAATCAACCATGAATGGGTTCGCGAGGCATTGAATTGGACCGTGGTGACTCCTATTGGTCAACTTACAGTTCCTATTACCTGCTATGGTTAATTAAAAAGGCTTATCGTTTCTATAACGATATAGCCTAATACACCCCGTTGAAAAATTAAAATGATGCCGGACTAAGAATCCAAGGGACTTAGTTTTCTGTCACACCGATACTTGGGCGTGGGTCGTGGTCAGTCGTTCGATGCGAGTCTCCGATCAAACGGTAATATTTCTGTCGTCTTCCTTCACAACGTTATTGGCCAAATAACGGTAGATCATAGCCTCAAAAACCAGCTCAGAGACCAGATACATGGCCAGCTCCTCCTCAGTTTAGTAGCAATGGTATCACTAGTTATCACCACTTTCATATTTATACATGTCTCTATAATGTTACTCTGGGGCCGTGTTACATTTAGACAAGATAACAGCGTCAAATATGAAATGTAATAAGCTCTAATAGCATGATTTATAACGCTTTGAAATCACAAAATGTGACTTATTTGCAAAATTATCGTCTCAACGACACATCATGACATATTACGGCTTTGCCTAAACTTCCCCACTTGGAGCAGCTGCTGCAACGCCAAAAGGTGGCGCTGCTGAAATACTTTTTTTCAGTTTCTCACAAATAGCTACACCGTCGTCCAAAATAGGGGAACGCATATTTCGAGACCAAGATGGTTTTCCTAAATATCCACGCATACCCATACCGTAAAAATCTATGTACTGCACGGTCGAACTCGTATTTTTTAACACGCGAATAAAATTCTCCGCTAAAAAGCTACCTAAAAAATACCCTTGTAATACAGGCTGCCATTCTTCATTTGGTTGAAATCAAATTGGAAAATTCAATCAAGCAATAAGAGGCAATGGAAGGTTGTGTGGATTTAATGGACTTGCCTTTCCTTGCTATTCTTGAATCGTGCGGAGGAATGACCATACGTATCGAAAACTTCCGGGTACGTATTTAAAACGAGAGTAGCTACGGTAGACGTATTGAAAACGAGAAGTTGCGTTGAGTGGTGTCAAATTTTCGTCTGAAAATAAAGAAAATGAGAGCAGGAATGAAATAAGACGTCAACGTTCATCAACCTGCTTAAAGGGAACGTGTGCACCGAAATCACCGCAAGGTTCCGTAACAGAATAGTGTGGGGCTCCAAATTTTCGCATTTTGGTGGAAAGGTAACACCCATCTCGTTTGGAGACCTAAATGAAACGGTCAGGGACTGAAGAGCGACGGAGGAAAGCGGACAACGAAATGAAACGCACCACGGTAAAGCCTGCCGCACACTGGGAGCTATCTGCTGAGCAAAGCGCCTCAAAACAGGTTTTTTCCATATTTCACGGTTTGACGGTGAATTTGGGCCGACCGGTGCTGCCGGTCAATGCCCCCGTCGCGCCACTGCCGCGGCGGACACCGCATAGGACAAAAGGTCCGGCGTACCGTAATCAAAAAAGAAAACAGCAGGTGAAACACTCATCATGTGGTGGGGTAAGCACGAAAAAATTACCGGTGAAAAAACGCTACTAGCGTGTGTCTTTCTAATTTAGCCTTTGATACGATATATCGATTGCTTGGCCATCTCTTCTGAGGCTATTACCTCCATGTTTGCCGGGATATTTGCCGAGCGAGAGGGAAAAGATCGGGGCGATTGAGGTCGGCAGACGACTGCCTGCTGACGGTAATAATTTTAAGACAGTGATGAGATCCTGTCTTTCATCAGGATGATTTCTCAGCTTAAGCCAAGGTGGGGGGGGGGGGGGTCGGCGTCAGGGGTCAGGTTTACAGGAGGATAAATTCAAGGGCATGTAAACCTAATTTTCTGTTCTTGACAGTGTCACAGAAACAAGTGAGCATCGACTTGGTGAGATATATCAGCCAAGTTAGGCCTGATATCCGAGTTCCGGACATTCTGTAAAAAGGTAATAGCTATTACGAGAAGAGCGGTGATGATTCACATTAACCCTCCGAGAGCCAACTAATGACCGTTTTTTATTCCGTTTAAATATCCAGTTCATTCTGTATACGACTGGATTCTCAGCCAGAAAGTACATTATTATTTAGGTATGAGCGCAAAACGTGTGGAACACGGAAATCACACAAGTAAAAACAGACTATTGCAACAAAAGTGGGCCCACCACCTACGCATCAACGTTTCCATTGGGCTGCACGATCCAACAACCTTTTTTTCAATTTTTTTGTCAAATCGGATCGTTTCCTCCAATAAACGAGGTACACATCTCCGAATTTATGCAAATATGAAACAACGGGATGCAAAACATCATAAATTAGAAATGTGATTTTGTAAAATTACCAGCGAATTCTCAAATTAACCATTTGAAACAAAGAGTGCCTGTGGTATCAACAAAGCTATCAATACTACTATGATTTGGTTTCTTTTTGCTGTAACTGTATTCGTCACAGCAAACATGGTAAAAATTTAATGTTCCAACCATCACCAAATATGAATGCCTTTATTGTTTATACTTCAGGGCATGCATTCATTAGGGAATAGATACCTATATGAGAATTAAAAAACAAATTATTGCGATTTTTAGGTCACTTCTGAATTTGTCACTTAGGCTTCACATGGAACCTGTGAATTGTGACCAAAACACTGATTTTGAACGCCTGTGAACTTTTCTATTAAGGACACCTTCGCGACAGACAAGTTCCGTCCTCAGTTTGTTCGTAGAACTAGTACATGTAGTTCAATTTGGTTGGCAAACGTATCGTTTCCCCTTAAAACACTTCCTTATTGGAACTTGCGGGGCCTGGCAAAATATTAAATATTTTAAGCACTTCAATAGACTTGGAATACTTTAATGTTTTATTAAATAAACTGAATTTGAGTTAAACAAAAGCCTGGATTACAATGACCTTTTGTGCATGTTTAGCAAAGACAAAATGTGAAAATTTATAGAAAGAAAAAGTATAACATTTCATGAGAAAAATATTGGTACTTGGTGGTGAGATCTAAAAATCAATTACCAATATTTCCCAACAATTAGTTATTGTAAAACCAATTACCGATATTTTCTTATATTTGGCGACGTAAAATCAGTTTCCAATATTTCCTCACATTTTCTGACGTGAAATTAATTACCAATAGTTTCTAACACTTTTCCCAAAAAAATTAAACCGATTCCCAAGAATGCAAAAATTTGTTTTGTTCGAGTACGATGTATGACAGTATGGGTTTAAGATGATAAATATTTAAAGGGGCTGTCTCCCATAAGAACTGTAATCCAAAACGTCCTTCTAAAACCTTGATGTTGTAAGAAGATGTAACACTTTTGATCAAAGAAAGTGTTTGATAAACATTATCCTATCAAAAAGGGTATTTCCTTTACATATACATGTAGGCCTACGACTTTTAATAAGCTTGATGGAGGAGTATGTAAAAAATAGAAAACTACTTATGTGCTTTGAAACTCCTACAACCCATGTAATGATTAAAAAGTGTTACATCCAGTTCCTAAGGCGAGACAGTCGCTTTTTTTAGTAAGAAGTACATGTAAACGTTGCAAATTTAGTTCATAAGGTTTATTATGTGCAGTTTCTGCTCCTGGGTGATAGCATGCACACGTGGTTAACATTAGACCTTTAGATGCAGACAACTAGAACTTCATCAGTAGCTAAAGATAGGAAGTGCGCAACCATGGGATGGATGTTCTAAACTTGAGACAATATAATCAGTTGAGTTGGCACGTTTTTCCCTTTAACAATAAACATTTCGAAACAAAGCTTCCAAAATAGTTTTTGTGTATTATTCAAAGTTTAATGGGTCGTCCTATTGTGCGAAATTCCCATTGGCACTGTCAAAACATTCCTGCGATTGTGTTTTACATCCCGCAGTTATTTTACCAAAACAGCATTTTCTCCCACAAAAATATCTAAAATCACAATGGTTGTTTTTTAGAAGAAATGAATTGACGATTTTGTGATATATTGGAAATTATTTCATTTAAAAAAAAATAATGAAAATCCATAGAATTAATTATGCCCTCAAATCAAGTTCAGTTCGCTCTGAAAACACTGTTAAATTCGTCACCCATGTTACAATGATTTAGCATAAAATATTCATCAAATTAGGAATATTTGAGGTCATTATGATCAGAGCAAGTAATCATCAGAAATACCCGCTTCAAAGACACTCTTAAGGTTCTTATTGTCCAAACTCAAATATCACTCGGCGACTGCATGGTCATAACCAGTCATTTCAGTGCATCCTTGGAGCTGAAGGTCCCGGGTTCGAGTTCCCTGCTGGTATTTTATCATTTTTTCTAATTTAAAAAAAAATTATTGTATTTTTTTATCGTTTGATGAGCAAAAAATAAAATGTCTTTCCCTTCCCAAATATTTGAAAGAGACTGGGCGATTGCCTGTTATGTGTTACCGATTGTTGATACAATAAAAATGTGACTCTGGACAGGAATTGTAATATCCATGGAACATCACCGTGACCCTATTTCACTTGCTCGGCGGGCACAACCTTGCGCAGCACGGCCTTGCTAGTTGTGTTTATTGTGGGGTTACTCTGTGCTGGCTTATCCAGCCCCTTTAAACAAAGCTCTGACAGTATGAAACGAGCTTAAATGATTTCAATCATCAACTAGGGCAATATTCCGCGCATAAAGAGTTTTGCGATGCGATATACCAGATGGCATGACTTCTATAATTCACGGAGAATGCTAAATGTCGAGACGGCGACTTGCCGCGCATAGATCATTCCTAAAATATGGTCTATTAACCTCGGTATGATCGAAATACTGCTAACTGGAGGTAAAACAAATGTTGTTGATCGTTGGTATGGTTGTCATCGAGCCTGGGTAATGAGGAGTTATATTCGGTATTATATCTATTCACCTTATCTGGTTCTGTCGGTATGAGGTTTATCAATTGGCCAGTAGGCTACGGTTACACCCACACCCAAAGCGATTTCGCAGACGTTGTGCAACGCATGCGAAAAAGCTTTGTCTGGACCCAGTGCGGCAAGAAACAAAATGGTTTTAAGTTAGTGCACCAAACAGCACTAGAGCTTGTTTAAACTCGAAGTAAATGCAGCCCAAGTTAGTGCACCAAACAGCACTAGAGCTTGTTTAAACTTGAAGTAAATGCAGCCCAAGTTAGTGCACCAAACAGCACTAGAGCTTGTTTAAACTTGAAGTAAATGCAGCCCAAGTTCGTGCACCAAACAGCACTAGAGCTTGTTTAAACTCGAAGTAAATGCAGCCCAAGTGAGTGCACCAAACTGCGCTTTTGTTAAACTAGAACACAGCGTTGGTGCACCAAACACCACTGGTGCTAAACTTAAAGTACAGGGGGCTTTAGGGCAACAACAACAACTCACATGGTTTTATCATAAACAACACAGTGCTAAACAGCATTGGTGTTAAACATCAACTATCTCAACTGACGCGTCGAAAAGATAACCTCCTAGAACATAAAAAGTGATTAATTTCTCGCCTGACATGTTATAAATCATATCGTCCGTTTATCTAAATTAAATGAAAGCAAAGTTGTCTGTATTTTAATGTTCGCTTGCAGAGAGTTTACTTTCTGGTTGAACATTGAAAGACAGAATTTAAAAAATCAATCTTCGGCTTGAGGAAGTAATATTAGTGACGTTGAGATTTACTCCGAGGACGAAAACACAATACAAACTTAAGAGCGACACTCTTTGTGGACTACGTCATCAAAAGGTGTGTAGTTCATCAGCGTAGTTGTCATCTTATAGGAAGAACAGCACTGAACCAATGTCATAATTTGCTTCGCAAACGATTTCTGTGAATGGCAGCGATTTGGAAACGCTGCTAGTGCTGTACACGTTGTCGTTCTAGGAGCGTATCTAGACCTCCCTAGTGAGTCAAGCCGCTGTAGAATCAGACGAAGTGGTTTCGATTATCGGTTGACTTGGTTGTGTGGAGATCGTTGGTAAAAACGTTGCGTCAAGTGCTCTGGCAGTTTTTCAATGCGGCTGGGACATGGCAATGTCATCATTGCGCTGCATATATCTAAAATACATGCAGGGATGACTGACTAAAGTTGTCGACCCCTCGTCCAGAATATTAGGGACACAGGACAATCATTGCTATAGAAATGCCAAAAACTAGTACCGCATTATCAAGCTAACTCTTTAGACTTCCGCCGACAGAAGGAAACCGGAGTGCCCAGAAAAATGCTGCGCTGTAATGAGAATCAGCCTCTCTATCGCAAGAAGAATGGGTCCGATTGTGAATCGAACCCGGGACCTCAGAGGTGACAGGCCAATACGTATCCACCGCGCCACTCTGTGACAGCCTCTGTCCACTGCTGTTTAGACAGCATCATTTGGGATTCAAAATGATACAGATGTATACCAATAACTATCTGGAAGCTAGTGTTGGCGAAATATTGTGTGAGACGAGTTGATTGGTTTATCCGATGTTTACGTTTTGAATTCTCCTCACACACACCAATTGCCTCTCCATCCCGTCCTAGTCACAAAACGTCGGTCTTCAAATAGACTGTCAAATAAATTTCACCATTCGAATTCTCGGTGTATGTGGACAGTCGAGAAACAAATTGAACCCTTCAATGAAAAGGGAGGGGCACTATGCCCTATATCGGTTATCCCCCAACTGCTACAGTTCATAACTCTCGTTACTTACGCTCGACACAGGTTCCCCCGACAGAATACAGCTTCGTTTAGGTAAAAACCGATGCGCCTAGCATTACAAAGACTAAAACCAAAGAAGACCTCATCTCTAAATTGCACAGGGCAAAAACTGTTTGTTTCCAAGGGATACACAGTCGTTGGAAACCCTTACTGGTGACGTTTTTGAGGGACCAAATCGCACTGACATTTTGTGAAAGGAATGGTAGTCCAAGGAATGGATGTCTGAGTTACAATAGCACTAGCAGCAGTCAGCCGCGCCTATCGCCAAAAGACGGCAGCAAAGTTCTAGCAGACCAATTTAGTACAAACTTTTTGTAATTTGTCTGCCACCTGTAAATTCCTGCCTTGTAATTTGACATCGTTTCTCCACATACTATGTATCATATAGTTTTTGGAGTAATAAATTGAAATTTACACAATAGGAAATTCTCCTGAGTGATTGGTGCTCAATCAACCATGAATGGGTTCGCGAGGCATTGAATTGGACCGTGGTGACTCCTATTGGTCAACTTACTCACAGTTCCTATTACCTGCTATGGTTAATTAAAAAGGCTTATCGTTCCTATAACGATATAGCCCAATATACCCCGTTGAAAAATTAAAATGATACCAGACTAAGAATCCCCGGGACTTAGATTACTGTCACACCGATACTTGGGCATGGGTCCTGGTCGTTCGATGCGATTCTTCGATCAAACGGCAGTATTTCTGTCGTTATTGGCCAAATAACGGTAGATCATAGCCGCAAACCAGTTCAGAGACCAGATACATGGCCAGCTCCTCCTCAGTTTAGTAGCAATGGTATCACTATAGTTATCACCACTTTCATATTTATACATGTCTCTATAATGTTACTCTGGGGCCGTGTTACATTTAGACAAGATAACAGCGTCAAATATGAAACGTAATAAGCTCTAATAGCATGATTTATAACGCTTTGAAATCACAAAATGTGACTTATTTGCAAAATTATCGTCTCAACGTCACATCATAACATATTACGGCTTTGCCTAAACTTCCCCACTTGGAGCTGCAACGCCAAAAGGTGGCGCTGCTGAAATACTTTTTTTTCAGTTTCTCACAAATAGCTACACCGTCGTCCAAAATAGGGGAACGCATATTTCGAGACCAAGTTGGTTTTCCTAAATATCCACGCATACCCATACCGTAAAAATCTATGTACTGCACGGTCGAACTCGTATTTTTTAACACGCAAATAAAATTCTCCGCTAAAAAGCTACCTAAAAAATATCCTTGTAATACAGGCTGCCATTCTTCATTTGGTTGAAATCAAATTGGAAAATTCAATCAAGCAATAAGAGGCAATGGAAGGTTGTGTGGATTTAATGGACTTGCCTTTCCTTGCTATTGTTGAATAGTGCGGAGGAATGACCATACGTATCGAAAACTTCCTGGTACGTATAAAACGTGAGTAGCTGCGGTATACGTATTGAAAACGAGAGTAGCTGCGGTATACGTATTGAAAATGGGAGAAGCTGCGGCGAGTGGTGTCAAATTTTCGTCTGAAAATAAAGAAAATGATAGCAGGAATGAAATAAGACGTCAAGTTATAAGAACGTTTATGAAACCTGCTTAAAGGGAGCGTGTGCACTGAAATCCCCACAAGGTTCCGTAACAGAATAGTGTGTGTGTGTGTGGGGGGGGGGGGTCTACATTTTCCCATTTTGGTGGAACGATAACACCCATCTTGTTTGGAGACCTAAAGTAAAGGGTCAGGGGCCGTATGCATAAAACATCTTAAGTGTAAAATTTCCCTTAAACTACTGTGCCAAACAAAAGATAAGGGAAATTTTACACTCATTAAGATTTTTTTATGCATACGGCCCCTGGGACTGAAGAACGACGGAGGAAGACGGCGGACGAAGCACCACAACTTGTAGTCGTAGTTCCCTGTTCTATGTCAGAGATTTTGTGCCTCAAAACAAGTTTTTTTCCAGACTTCGTGGTTTGACGGTGAAATTTGGGCCGACCGATGCTGTCGGTCAGTGCCCCGTCGCGCCACTGCCGCGGCGGAGACCGCATAGGACAAAAGGTCCCACGTACCGTAATCAAAAAAGAAAACAGCAGGTGAAACACTCATCATGTGGTGGGGTAAGCACGAAAAAATTACCGGGTGAAAAAACGCTACTAGCGTGTGTCTTTCTAATTTAGCCTTTGATACGATATATCGATTGCTTGGCCATCTCTTCTGAGGCTATTACCTCCATGTTTGCCGGGATATTTGCCGAGCGAGAGGGAAAAGATCGGGGCGATTGNGGTCAAGTTTACAGGGGGATAAATTCAAGGGCATGTAAACCTAATTTTCTGTTCTTGACAGTGTCACAGAAACAAGTGAGCATCGACTTGGTGAGATATATCAGCAAAGTTAGGCCTGATATCCGAGTTCCGGACATTCTGTAAAAAGGTAATAGCTATTACGAGAAGAGCGGTGATCCTCCGAGAGCCAACTACTGACTGTTTTATTCCGTTTAAATATCCAGTTCATTCTGTATACGACCGGCCCCATATTCATAAAATTACTTAAGTCAAAGTGTGATACTTATCTTTTGTGTTGAACAAAGGATAAGTGTCACACTTAGACTTAAGTAGCTTTATGAATATGGGTGCTGGATTCTCAGCCAGAAAGTACATTATTATTTAGGTATGAGCGCAAAACGTGTGGAACACGGAAATCACACAAGTAAAAACAGACTATTGCAACAAAAGTGGGCCCACCACCTACGCATCAACGTTTCCATTGGGCTGCGCGATCCAACAACCTTTTTTTCAATTTTTTTGTCCAATCGGATCGTTTCCTCCAATAAACGAGGTACACATCTCCTAATTTATGCAAATATGAAACAACGGGATGCAAAACATCATAAATTAGAAATGTCATTTTGTAAAATTACCAGCGAATTCTCAAATTAACCATTTGAAACAAAGAGTGCCTGTGGTATCAACAAAAGGTATCAATACTACTATGATTTGGTTTCTTTTTTGCTGTAACTGTATTCGTCACAGCAAACATGGTAAAAATTTAATGTTCCAACCATCACCAAATATGAATGCCTTTATTGTTTATACTTCAGGGCATGCATTCATTAGGGAATATATACCTATATGAGAATTAAAAAACAAATTATTGTGATTTTTAGGTCACTTCTGAAATTGTCACTTAGGCTTCACATGGAACCTGTGAATTGACAATAACAGGCGTTCAAAATCAGTGTTTTGGTCACAATTTGTGACCAAAACACTGATTTTGAACGCCTGTGAACTTTTCTATTAAGGACACCTTCGCGACGGACAAGTTCCGTCCTCAGTTTGTTTGTAGAACTAGTACATGTAGTTCAATTTGGTTGGCAAACGTATCTTTTCCCCTTAAAACACTAATCCTTATTGGAACTTGCGGGGCCTGGCAAAATATTAAATATTTTATTAAGCACTTCAATAGACTTGGAACACTTTAATGTTTTATTAAATAAACTGAATTTGAGTTAAACAAAAGCCTGGATTACAATGACCTTTTGTGCATGTTTAGCAAAGACAAAATGTGAAAATTTATAGAAAGAAAAAGTATAACATTTCATGAAAAAAATATTGGTACTTGGTGGTGAGATCTAAAAATCAATTACCAATATTTCCCAACAATTAGTTATTGTAAAACCAATTACCGATATTTTCTTATATTTGGCGACGTAAAATCAGTTTCCAATATTTCCTCACATTTTCTGACGTGAAATTAATTGCCAATAGTTTCTAACACTTTTCCCAAAAAAATTAAACCGATTCCCAAGAATGCAAACATTTGTTTTGTTCGAGTACGATGTATGACAGTATGGGTTTAAGATGATAAATATTCAAAGGGGCTGTCTCCCATAAGAACTGTAATCCAAAACGTCCTTCTAAAACCTTGATGTTGTAAGAAAATGTAACACTTTTGATCAAAGAAAGTGTTTGATAAACATTATCCTATCAAAAAGGGTATTTCCTTTACATATACATGTAGGCCTACGACTTTTAATAAGCTTGATGGAGGAGTATGTAAAAAACAGAAAACTACTTATGTGCTTTGAAACTCCTACACCCCATGTAATGAATAAAAAGTGTTACATCCAGTTCCTAAGGCGAGACAGTCGCTTTTTTTAGTAAGAAGTACATGTAAACCTTGCAATTTAATAGTTAGGTTTATTATGTGCAGTTTCTGCTCCTGGGTGATAGCATGCACACGTGGTTAACATTAGACCTTTAGATGCAGACAACTAGAGCTCCATCAGTAGCTAAAGATAGGAAGTGCGCAACCATGGGATGGATGTTCTAAACTTGAGACAATATAATCAGTTGAGTTGGCACGTTTTTCTCTAATGATGAACATTTCGAAACAAAGCTTCCAAAATAGTTTTTGTGTATTATTCAAAGTTTAATGGGTCGTCCTATTGTGCGAAATTCCCATTGGCACTGTCAAAACATTCCTGGGATTGTGTTTTACTTCCCGCAGTTATTTTACCAAAACAGCATTTTCTCCCACAAAAATATCTAAAATCACAATGGTTGTTTTTTAGAAGAAATGAATTGACGATTTTGTGATATATTGGAAATTATTTCATTTAAAAAAAAATAATGAAAATCCATAGAATTAATTATGCCCTCAAATCAAGTTCAGTTCGCTCTGAAAACACTGTTATAAATTCGTCATCCATGTTACATGTACAATGATTTAGCATAAAATATTCATCAAATTAGGAATATTTGAGGTCATTATGATCAGAGCAAGTAATCATCAGAAATACCCGCTTCAAAGACACTCTTAAGGTTCTTATTGTCCAAACTCAAATATCACTCGGCGACTGCATGGTCATAACCAGTCATTTCAGTGCATCCTTGGAGCTGAAGGTCCCGGGTTCGAGTTCCCTGCTGGTATTTTATCATTTTTTCTAATTTAAAAAAAAATTATTGTATTTTTTTATCGTTTGATGAGCAAAAAATAAAATGTCTTTCCCTTCCCAAATATTTGAAAGAGACTGGGCGATTGCCTGTTATGTGTTACCGATTGTTGATACAATAAAAATGTGACTCTGGACAGGAATTGTAATATCCATGGAACATCACCGTGACCCTATTTCACTTGCTCGGCGGGCACAACCTTGCGCAGCACGGCCTTGCTAGTTGTGTTTATTGTGGGGTTACTCTGTGCTGGCTTATCCAGCCCCTTTAAACAAAGCTCTGACAGTATGAAACGAGCTTAAATGATTTCAATCATCAACCAGGGCAATATTCCGCGCATAAAGAGTTTTGCGATGCGATATACCAGATGGCATGACTTCTATAATTCACGGAGAATGCTAAATGTCGAGACGGCGACTTGCCGCGCATAGATCATTCCTAAAATATGGTCTATTAACCTCGGTATGATCGAAATATTGCTAACTGGAGGTAAAAACAAATGTTGTTGATCGTTGGTATGGTTGTCATCGAGCCTGGTTAATGAGGAGTTATATTCGGTATTATATCTATTCACCTTATCTGGTTCTGTCGGTATGAGGTTTATCAAGTGGCCAGTAGGCTACGGTTACACCCACACCCAAAGCGATTTCGCAGACGTTGTGCAACGCATGCGAAAAAGCTTGGCCTGGACCCAGTGCGGCAAGAAACAAAATGGTTTTAAGGCGGTGACAGACTGGCGCGTACGCGACGCGTCGTGCGGGAGTTCCGCCAATCCGATTCTTCAGTAGGTGTTTCGGTCTGTGTTACCGCCTCCGTGGTTGGTTGAACACTTTCCCGACGCGTTGCTTACGCGGCAGTGTGTCACCGCCTTTAGCGCTATCCGCGCGGGGGGGGGGGAGGTTGAAAAATCGCTTTGTAATTCAAATGTAGATCAGCCGGCGCAGATTACGCGCCATTTCGTTCCTTCGGTGCAGTTACCAATCAATCTGCATGTATCTCAACGAAAGTGCCTCCGAATCAAAAGAGCCAGTGAACATTCTGCAATTTCAACCCGACAGGTTTTGAGCCAACACAATGACATAATAAACATGATGTTGGTTATTTCACGTTCATCACAATTAGTCTTCAAGTGATTTGATTGTAATTTTTCGGGCAGTTCTGGATAGACACAAGGTGGGATATTAACAAATTACATGTGGGCGATTGTTTATGGTGTACTACAACCTGATGATGGTAAAAACATTTACTTCAATAGGGCAGGGAAGTTGGTGTTCCGGTGTAACGTTTTTCAGTGTGGTCCGTGTGCCAGTGTGGCATTACAATAGATTGACGGAATAAGCGGCGGCCTGACAATGAGCGACACACAGAGAAACAGTGCGTCTGTTTCCCAGTGTGTTCCCAACAATGAGAATCACACAGAAAAACGGTCACACAATAAAAACATTACCTGGTTTACATTTACTCTATTCCAACAGGAACCTCTGCTAAGACTGATGCTGTTTTTGTTTGAGACATGGCGCGATAATAAGGATTCGACTCTGGTGTTCCTGATTGAAGGGGCGGAAAATCGCTGTAATGGATGCTGGCCTTTTGTCCCAAAGGACAGAGAATCATTACCTCGGTCTCTCCAGACCTGGCTGGGAAACTCAAGGTGCAGCTGATTCACCGCCCATTTGATCTTTAATATGAAAGCCCCAATTGTTTAACATTCACCAAAATCGCAGTCAGTTGTGAGGTCACATAGGTCTGGCAATACCGGGGTCCAGCTTCTGTTGGTGATGGTCGGCATTGCTGACGACAGCAGGCTGTTGATACTTTCCAATCGAAGTCCTGGCACTGACGCGTTTGATATGATAATATTGGAGGAGATAGGATCCCAGTGGCTAAGCCAGATATCTGTGACCTTACAACTGCGATTTTGGTATATGTCCGAACGTTGTCCTACAATGACGGATCCGACAGCCGTCATCATCTACCTCTCGGGGAGCTTAAAGCGAATCGAAAGCGAAAAAATTTGATTTACAAATAGAATTTGAAAGGGGGCGAATTTTCAGGAAAAAATGTAAAACTTCTCCAGAATGTCAACAAAGAAATTTTCGTGCATTTTGATTGGCTGAATTTTGTGTTTACAAACACCAGCCAAATGTAAACAAAATCCGCTATCGATTCGCTTTAAATCAGGGCTACAAACACCAAGAACGAAATCATATTCCTTATGTATATTTCAAGAACCCTAGCCAACTCGTCTCGTATGATCGTTGATTGCAACAGCTTTCGCACGCAATTCCTTCGGCGGTGTGAGGCGAACAATTAAAAACGTATCAGCAAGGAATGGGAGATATGGTGGGGCCTGCGATATCTGATCGAATCGTAGATTGATTTTGACCGCTTCTAATGAACGATACGGTTTGCATGTCGTTGCAATATATGAACATCTTTCTTGTAAATAGCCTATGACGATAGGATTTGCACATTTAAGTAGGTCTGAGTTCTACCGCGATCATCAATCATGTATTCTCCTATTCTGCAAGTTCATTTTCGACGGGAGGTATTAAGGTGCGTGCACACTAGGGGCTGCCAGTCGCGCTTACCCCCAAAAGATGGCAGCAATGTTCTAGCGGACCAATACAAAGAAAATTCTGCTGATTGGTACTCAATCAACCATTAATGGGTCCGCTAGGCATTGAAGTGGGCCGTAGTGACACCTATTGGTCCTATTATAGGCGGCGCGATGCGGTGTGGATTTCGCCGCGCCTTATTGGAGAATCATTGAAACCAGCAGCACACCAGGCGATATCGTAAGCAATCTGATCGCCACCCAACAAAATCGGCTGTTGATGCCAGGTTTGCGCTGGACAGCGATGCGTGCAATCCTTTTTTGTCGGAACTATCACGGTATCCCTCCCGGTTGCGATTTCGAATTTCAAAAAAAGAACACAAGACGATAAAAACAACATCCGTTTTTCACGATATCTGACTCACAGTTCGGAAGGGAAACCCCACCATTTCACAACCTCGCCCCCAGGCTTAACGTCTGCGATTAGGGCTTCAGCCCCCATATACACAATTCAAATTCTGCTATCTGATTGGCCGGCGCCGTGAACCACTCTAGCGAGTTGGCAACATGCCCATTTTCAAAATTCGTGAAATTCGAGAGATTGGGTTTCCAGGTTCTCCGACAACCTCCTACGCATGCCCAATAGCGTGACTACTTCCGGTCGCCAATAATATTCTATTGGATCTGCTATATGGAGAGTGGATCTCCGACGGAGGAGAGGATCGAGGTTAACGGAGGTGGAAGACCCTGGAAACGAGGTTGACCACTTCAACTTTACACCTATCGCCTATTGCTTCAAAGTATGACTCCGAGGCCGAGATTTGTAAGTTGAAATATAAATGAATATGGATTGCAAGACTCAGGAATCCGCTTTGATCAATTCTTTACGTTCAGCTAAGAATATCAATTATTCAATTTGTTTGAAAGGCAAATACCGTAGTGACGATTTGTGCAAGAAATCGTGTCAACTTTGGATTCACCTATGATATCATTTTTTCTATAATTATTAATGCGGTTGTTAATTATAAATATCTAATGCGAATCGAAGAATGACTATTGGCGAAACACCGAATAGAAATCTACGTAGGCGTGTTTGAGTTCTCGTATAGTGCCTACCCTAGCACTGCCGCATTTTTCAAGACGACTGTAATCTAGAATCCAACTTTTGCATCAGTTATTCAATTAAATTACCAGATTAGAAGATTGTTTAAATCGCAGCATTATATATTACACAATAACGATTTCGTGGGACGTTGTTAGTACCCCAAGCAATATTTCACGGCTTTTTGTAAACGACATTTGAATTGGGAGATGTGCATTGTGCATTGTCTTTGATATTTACAGATTTTATAATATTAAAAAGTTGGGACAAACATATAATTTGCCTGTGGCGCTTGATTGCGGCGGTTGAAGAGCAAAATTTATATTTAGAACCTTCAGGTACATGTAGCTGCAATGATCAACCACAGGTTGATATAAGGCGCCGTCACGATGTGTTGACTGGNAACCTATTGCCTCAAAGTATGACTCCGAGGCCGAGATTTGTAAGTTGAAATATAAATGAATATGGATTGCAAGACTCAGGAATCCGCTTTGATCAATTCTTTACGTTCAGCTAAGAATATCAATTATTCAATTTGTTTGAAAGGCAAATACCGTAGTGACGATTTGTGCAAGAAATCGTGTCAACTTTGGATTCACCTATGATATCATTTTTTCTATAATTATTAATGCGGTTGTTAATTATAAATATCTAATGCGAATCGAAGAATTACTATCGGCGGAACACCGAATAGAAATCTACGTAGGCGTGTTTGAGTTCTCGTATAGTGCCTACCCTAGCACAGCCGCATTTTTCAAGACGACTGTAATCTAGAATCCAACTTTTGCATCAGTTATTCAATTAAACTCCCAGATTAGAAGATTGTTTAAATCGCAGCATTATATATTACACAATAACGATTTCGTGGGGACGTTGTTAGTACCCCAAGCAATATTTCACGGCTTTTTGTAAACGACATTTGAATTGGGAGATGTGCATTGTCTTTGATATTTACAGATTTTATAATATTAAAAAGTTGGGACAAACATATAATTTGCCTGTGGCGCTTGATTGCGGCGGTTGAAGAGCAAAATTTATATTTAGAACCTTCAGGTACATGTAGCTGCAATGATCAACCACAGGTTGATATAAGGCGCCGTCACCGTGACGATGTGTTGACTGGTCGCGCATCTGAATACAAAGCTAATGCATTTGTCATTAAAATGGCTTAATGTCAGGCTCATCATTTTGCCCCATGATATACCGGTAGTTGGAAATGAATGATTATCGTATCAAAAGCGTCAGTGCCAGGACTTCGATTCGAAGATATCAAAAGCCTGCTCTATGGTCAGCAATGGCGACCATCACCAACAGGAGAAGCTTGACTCCGGCCCCTACTGCCAACAGCCTGCTCTATGGTCAGCAACGCCGACCATCACCAACAGGAGAAGCTTGACTCCGGCAGCCTGCTGTCAACCTCTGTGACCTTACAGCTGCGATTTTGATGTAGCCTAATATATGCTGATCACGAGGTTTTACGAGTGAAACGGTGAACTCATAGAGCTGTTCAAAGAGGCCAAATGTTTGCAGCAACAACCCCAACGCCCCTTGGGCGAGATGAGATGACACACATCTGTAACCCCCGGCTATTCACCCCAGATTGGGAGTGTCCGCATGAAACCATTCGTGCAAAAGAATCACTTTACCTTTTTACCCAGCCAGCTTTCCCATCCGCGATGTTCGTGATGCCGTCAATCAGAGTTGATTACGCCGAAATGGTGACTTACAAACCTGTTGCATTATTTTCAGGGTCTAGTGAACCCTATTAACTCCGTGTCGGAGCAATGAGGCACTTTGCTATGGTTGAGTTTGTTTTCGTGCCCTGGCTGCATTTACAGCTTGTTTCGTGAGTGAAGGCGAAAAATCTATTACCAGGCTGCAAATTGAATTTACAGACGCAAGATATGTTTTTCTTTTTTTCTGTCAAGAAACGACTTGACTCTAAAGATACACAGAGATATTTCAATCGGTTTTCAAGCGTTTCTGAACAAACAATGCAGGGAACACTGAGCGATGGCAACACTGCCAAACATTACACTAGCGTATAGAGTAATGAACTAGAAATGAGAATTAAGATGGAATTAAACGGTCAGTAGTTTGCCCTCGGAGGGTTAGTAAGAATCATCACTGTTCTTCTAGTAATAGCTATTATCTTACTCACAGAATGACAGGTACACCGGCGTAGTCGAAAATCAGGCCTAACTTGGCTGATGTAAATCACAGCCCCGGTGTAGTAGAATCTAATGTCCCCCGATATGTGATGTCCCCCAACAATACATTTACGGATTAAGCGCCACCATTGAATTGGATGCTGGAGAGACCAAGACCCTTAATCCTGTGGCAAAAATGAATGGGGACATCAGAAAGACGGGGACATCAGATTTTATCACACCTGGTCGTTGAATTCTCAGCTCTTTCAGGTAACACAGACACTGTACTGATACTGACAATCCCATCAACTTAAGGTGTACTATCAAGAGAATCGTTGGAGAACTTTCAAGACTGAATTTGGATTAAAACTATCGATAGAAGTTTATCTCGTGTAATTAATAGCAACGCTGGTGATGCACTCATTATGATGAAAATTAATCAATGACCGCTGGGACGTGATACTGATGGACCGATGGGGAAATCAGGTCGTAATGAAAGAACTGCACCCGAAACTTATCACGAAATCTTTTCATTACAAGGGCGTTTACCTCAGCCGTGCGAATCGTTATCATGTAGAGTAGTTACAATAACTAGCATGATACCCGTGGCGAGCACATATTCAGAGGTTGCATGTGGGCAGAGGATGGTATAAGGGGTAAAAAATATAATGCCACCCACTTAAGGACCACCCCCATGTCATTCTCAACATTCCCGGTGAAAATGGTGCCATTTCGATCAGAAACCACGGAGGAGTTAGCGGTCGAACTTAAAGTGCCACCGTCAATTATAGTATAGATTATGTCAACTACATGTAGTTATCAATAGGGAGTTTTCGCAAAGCCCCCGAAACGCCAACGCGAACGCCAAACCCATTGCTTGATGCCACGAAGGGAGCACCGAACAGAAGGATAGATGTTCGGGTTGGTGTTTCGGGGGCTTTGCGAAAACTCTATAATGCCAGCAGTAATCACGCCCAGTATTCATCGGGCACAGCAGTCATTGGTCCCAGTAGTCATCAGGCCCAGTAGTTATCAGGGACCTTATCCACAAAGCTCCCGTAACTTCAAGGGTGTGTAAATCCTTTGTCAGGCTGACAGCGAACAATGGGTTGCCCGCAAATGGACAATAGTTTAGCCCCTCCGTAAAATTACTAAAGGTTCGTGAACAAGTTCCCAGCCCAGCACATGCAATCAGGGCCCAGTAGTTATCAGGCGTGTTATCAGGCCGGTCTGTTTATTATCGGGTCCAGTAAGCATTGAATACAAACATTGCTTTGAGGTCATTAGCCTCGAATTTAGCCTCGAAGGCTAGTTAAAGGCCTGAGATTTAACCGTCACGAATTGAACACGCAAACACAGTGGTGTCAATCGCCGATGTCCACTTCACCAATACGGCGGCCAAAACTATTCAATACAGCTACAGCGTGCGTTGGGTACACTTTGGCCAAATCAATCGGATATCTTTAAGTAGATGGGTACTTTACCATCATCAGAAAAGAAGATCACACATTTGCTACAAAGCTCTTTGTACCGATGCAGCAAAGCGGTTTCAATCGAAATGGTAATCGGGCATTTAAAAGGCGTTTATAGTCAACACGTCGATGGCGCTAAGTGCACTGTCTCAAATGACCACCGCATGATCCTTTGACGAGTTAGCACATTGACGAACCGGAAATCAAGAAAAGATAAAATCTATTCGTGGGCAACAAGACAAAATGGCCACCGTGGCATGTTTTAAATAATTATTTTTATTTTGCCTATAAAAACGCTGTCAGAATTTAAATTTAGGCCGTGCATTGCAATTCAATCTTCAATCTTCAATCTTGAACCTTTCAGACCAGTTGAATGAAATAAATTAACAGGTGAAAGACATAGCTTCCTACCGTACTCGAACCCACGGACCCTCGCAAAAGGCATCAATCGTCAGCACTTTCGCATAAGGCATCAATCACCACAACTCACACCAGTTGCAAGTACAAAACGGTGACTCGACCGAGAATCGAACCCGCGGACTTTCGGTACGAGACCGACGCTCTTACCACTGCACCACTGCTCTCTCCGAACTATTCAGGTGTCTCACTATAAAAAAATCCACGGGCCAAAAGTCACGTAGCCACTTCTAAAACTCACCGAAAGTTTGTTTTCGAAGTTAAATCAAAGAGTAAAAATATTTTTGAAGAAATGATCATGCCGAAAAAGTTTGATTATTTTATGTTCAGGTGGGTTCGTGCCCGATGACTGATTGAGATCGCGTCGTTGAAATACTTTCTTGTCGGTAATTAAGACAAGGATCTTTACTTCTTCCGAATTTTCGTTGATTAATGAATCCTTTTGAAGCGCAAAGGTTCTTGTGTAGTTTTTAATCAAGCGCCGTGAACTCATTAGTGGGCAGCACACACTACGCTCCAACTCGGGCGTTGCTAACCGTTTTTGGTGTCGGGTAGGGAAATCCTAAAAAATCCTAAAATCCTGAAAAAAATTGTGGAGGGGTAGGGCATGGAGGCAAGCGTCAGAACGTGCCACAAACTCAACTCCATCGAACGCAAGAGTAAAATGATGAACACCTACCTCCGACATCCTTCGGCATATCTTATCGGAGACCTAAAAAGAAAGAAAATGAACAAAATGAAGCTATAGCCTACATGTACATGTACGAAAAGTGAAATTTCAAATTTCTCGTGTTTGTAAGCAAAGCAGCTCTCAATGTACGACCATTATTGTGAGTGATGGGTTTTTTTTCACTGCCGCATATCCGGTTCCAGACTGGTGTGGTTCCGCTTTGTGGTTGCGTGGAGAAAGAAACTGCCGTTTCAGTCTAAAGGCCGTCTCACACGAGCGTTTTATCCGGCGTTTAGGCCGTGCGCCTAGGGGCGTTTATGAAACGCCGAAATGAGCGCAGGGTTGACGCACTGCGTGCACCAACTCTGCGTTTGTAAACGCAGACCTCTGGGTGAACGCATTGGTTTTAAACATGTCCAAAACTTTTTCGAAAACGCAGAAGAGTGCGTCTATTGACGCAAACGCTGCGTTTAAGAACGCATGAAAACGCATGAGAACGCACGAGAACGCA
>NMRB01000036.1:710293-721435 GCA_002633025.1 Notospermus geniculatus
CTAGGCAGCGATGCGTGGAATCTTCTTCTCAGAGATGACCGCCCAATGTAAAAACAGACATCGCCTACTGTGCGGTGGCTGGCGAGAAGATCGGTGGCGACTTGATCGCGTGTGATATCGCCTGGTGTGCTGCTGGCTTAGGTTAAATTTCCAAGGGTTTCCCTAGGGGAAGAGTTTGTGAGGTAGAAAACGGTAAACGCACTTTTTCTCGTCGTTTGAGTGTATGAAACCAACTACCATACATGTTCAACAATGTTTTGTGAACATCCCAATCTCTATGAAGTCAAAAAAAAACTGCTGCAAGATGAACTTCAGTCCCGGAAAAATCATAAGTGCGCTCCGACAAAAAAGATCAGTATCTTCCCTCCCGTTGTACAAACAACTCACAATTGGACCAAACGAATATCTTCATTGGAAATATATCGCAATTTTTGTCCTGCGTCAATACAATTGTAGTCTTACATCGATTAGCCCGAGAAGAACCTCGCATCAAAGCAGAACGAATCAGTATTTTACTTCATTATAATCATCCAACTCACTGACTTTGACATAAGATACGCCGCTTTGATCATGTTTGAGAACAAATTGCAGTTTAGAGTTTTCATTTTCATCTCATTTCATTGCCTTGTTCTTAACAAAGTCCGCTAAGACGAGAATCGTTAGAATTAGTTTGTTGATAATCCGAATAGTGCTGTAAACATCTTGTTCGCTTTGGAGCCAAGAACGGGATATCTACAATCAATAGAAACGTTTAGAGGCCATTATTCCTCCGTTTCGCATCTTCTTCCGCGAGGGTGTGATCTACACAGTATTATAAAAAAAACAAAAAACCGTAGCAGCAAGGTCAGAGAGACCTGGTTTTGCCACTGGGATCTAGCTCCTCCAACATTATCATCAAAAGCGCCAGTGTCAGGACTTCGAGTCGATGATAGCAACAATTCAACAGCCTGCAGCTGTGTGGTGTGGTCAGCAATGCCGACCATCACCAACAGGAGAAGCTGGACCCCGGCAATGCCAGACCACTGTGACTTTACTACTGCGATTTTGGTGTAGACGAGGGGAGCCAAAAATACCCAGCAACAGCCCACTTCCCGATATAATCCCAGTCACCCATCACAAGTTGAATC
The DNA here is from genome assembly GCA_002633025.1 of Notospermus geniculatus. Classification (NCBI taxonomy): domain Eukaryota; kingdom Metazoa; phylum Nemertea; class Pilidiophora; order Heteronemertea; family Lineidae; genus Notospermus; species Notospermus geniculatus. The sequence continues at coordinate 711,421 of NMRB01000036.1, forward strand.
AACAATTTCTTGCCGGTAAACAATAACATGCTTTCTTGGCACAATTTTAGTTTGAAGATCAGTGGACGGCACATCTGACGCAAAAGTCACTAACAGGTTTAAAATGTCAAGATGAAAGGCCAACCTATGTTTTGTTCTAAATTCTAATTCATTTGAAATGACATCACAATAATATATCGGGTTAAGATACAAAACTTCCCTTTAAAAACATCCTCTTCGGCTCTAACATTTTCTATGTACCAAAGCTAAACGGATGTCAGAAACATCTAAAACATGGTTAGATGCCTTAAATGAAATTGTCCTTTGGATCATTCCCTTTATGCACCACCCACAACACATTGTTTTCCATCCTTTGATAGCATATGCAGAAAGGATTTGCTTCTCAGTAGAACGAAAAACTGATTTCTCGATGAACTTACTACCGATAAAGTGGATATTACGACATCATATTGGCGTTTACTCTCCTTTATTTCGAGTCTAATAGAAGTTGCTCACTAGATCTTATGTTCTGAGATACAAAGACATGTCACAGCCAGACTGCTTTTCAAACTATGTTCCATCGTAATCACAAATGCACAGAAATCAAGAGACCACCGAGAACAAAAATCAACAAACACGGAATTGTTTAATACTTCGTCAGCTTTTCGACCTTTTGGTGCGTAGAAGTCAACCAATAGGAGATGTCAAGAGCTGCCGCGCTTCTTCCCAAAAGAGGCAGCAAAGTTCTAGCGGACCAATAAAAAGAAAATCATCTTACTTGGTGCTCAGTCAAGCATGACTGGATCCGCTAGGCATTGAATTGGGGCGTAGTGACACCTATTGGTCAACTGACTAATATCACATTGAACTTGGCTTTTACTAAATTCATCATTTCCGTTGCAACATGCATCATTGCTTTCAATTTCCCAATAAACGCAACATGAACAAGTTATTTCACTCGCAGTTCGTGTTTATACCGCATTGGCGACCATTTTGAAAAACGCAGTGCATGGCGTCATGTAAACTTGACTGACGAAATCAAATGGAATTGGAATTTGTGAAAGGAATTTGTCGTTTCGTAACTTCGTAAAAAGCAAAGATAGCAGAAAGATTGCGGTCGATTCTTTGTAATATTCCACTTTTCATCGTTTTGTTGAGTTAACTGATTCAATTATGACAATAAATACACAAGGAGCCCCCCACCCCCCGCATAAGCATACTTCCAGCACCCTCGGTCCCAAACCACCGGTATCGATAGATAGAGAATCTCTTCTGCATGAAGATCAGCAAGATACATCGATTGTGTCCAGTAGTTTGGCTGAAAGGGTAAATGTCGTCCTGGGTATATACAAAGATTACCCAGGATCTCAATCTTCACTAAAACAATACCATGGGTGTAGTTTCGGTAGCCGAACATCACCCAGCATCGTGGTATGACACCTGGATTCAAGGTTGTCTCGCCCGTGGTCACGTGACAGCCTGAAGAATGTCAAGAACAGCTACACTCAACAAGTACCGCGGCGCGAGACCACGAGATTCCATGGGATTTCTAAATAGGAGTCGTTCCTAGGCACTGATTGCGGATGCTGGGTGATGACTGCACCCAGGGTATTGTTTTAGTGAAGATTGAGATCCTGGGTAATCTTTGTACATACCCAGGACGACATTTACCCTTTCAGCAATAGTTTTAGCTCTAAAGCCATTTTTGTGCAGCGAAGTCAGTGGTCTTTTTGTCAACTTTCCGGCGAACCGCAAGTTAAACATCCGGCGAACCGCAAGTTAAGCACGAATAGGGCCTCGACTTTGCTTTACAAAATAGGGTCTGGAGTTCGAACAACTGGACCGGAATGGGATATCTTAGTGGCTTCTTTCTTCTAGAAAGATTCTCCATCCATGAGCAGTTCATGGCTCTTGGTAGTGGAAGTATCCTGTGCACTTGGAGTCACCCTGTATGGGCCTAAATAATTCCCCCTTGCCGACATACTTCTATGAGAAACCGTAGCATTCATTTGAACATTTCGCTCTCGAGAAACGTGTCCTTCAAACGTCTGGGTGTATCCCGTAATTACATTACCCCAGACTACTTGATAAGTGTCACTTGAACGCGTCATTAAATAGTGTCATCATTTTATCTTAGTACCTCAACTTGATCAAATTATTCAAAGGAAAAGATTAATTAACGGTGTCAATTAGAAGATCATACTCCGGAGTAGTTGATTAATATATGGTACATCTATATCCCCGGGCTTTAAATACTAAAACAGAAAACACGGCTTGGAAATCGGAGCCAAGAACGGTGAGGTCGGATGGCATGGGGTACTGGGAGAATGTATACAGTGTCGTTGAACTTAGAAAAAATCGAGTTTTTCAACGGATTTTTTGCTGCTGCAAACGGAAACAGAAAGTGGCTAAAAACAGATAAGAGGTTTATGATTTGCCCAGCGTAGCTCTCCAGGCCGTCAGGCCTCTAGTGTCAGTAAGGCTCCGATTATTAATCTACAGCCAGACAATAGAGAGTTCGCAATCGCCCGATTAGATCTACGATTACATTCAGGATGAGACAGTGGGGAACGTTTTATGGATTCTTTATGTTCACTCTTTTCGGAAGTTGTGTAATTTCAAATGAATTGGAATTCCACAACAAACCGTAGAAAATATTGCCCTCTCATGCCGACATTTTGAACCGTCCACCTCGTGACGTCGTTTACAGTGATATTCACCCCAACGCGTCAAAACCTCATCTGTGTCTAGAACCTTCAGGTGATTTCGTTAACGGTCCTAGCCACACCATGTGCCGGAGAATACGTCGGTAACGATAATGGAAAGGCATTAAACACCTCATTGGCACGTATGCCTTCAAACTCCGAGTCATAACTGCCTCGGTTTACAGCTCTTTTTGGCTACCGCCTGCGCGGTCATTGCCTTGAACTAAAATAACCACAATTTGTTTTGGAAGGTCCACAAGGCTTTCCGCTGATTGTAAACCAAATAATTATTGGCAATATAAGCAGGGCCGAATCACGGTGGGCTGGCAATCGGTTATATTTTACGATATTCTTGGGTTTTGAATTTGCGTTTGCCATGAGGCCCTGAAGTCATACGGATCAGGTACATGTAGGCAAAAAAGTGGAAGGCTGTTAACCTGACTTATGTGTCAAAAGCTTCAGCAATCTATACACTGGCCAACGATATTTTGTCGCATCAAGAGATGGCGTCCAATCCAATCCATTTCTGTATTATACCACCATACGGCGCTGTGGTGTTTTGTTCATCCAGTTCAGCTTTAATACTCGACAACTCCTTAAGCTGCGTTTACCGGACACCCGGAATGCGGAATGCGGAAGTGGTATATGCTATGCATTTTCGCATACAACATACCGCTTCCGCATCCCGTATACCGCATTCCGGGTGTCTGGTAAACGCAGCTTTAAAGTGAAATGAGCAATGAACGTCGCCGTAACACTACCCGTGCGGGGGCGAAACCTCGTAATCCTTGTAAAGACAACAACTTCCAAGCATCAAACCTCAAATCGCTCTCTATTTTTTTCTAATTAATGGCCATTTCCGATTTCATCAATCACGGAAAAAGCACACTTGCCTTCCCCACTGGACACAGCATATTTTCTACGATCACACCTCATCATCTTAAAAGCACCTGAGGATCCTAGAAAAAGAAAATCGTTTAGCACAAAGATACCGCGTTGTTATGGTCAAGAAAATGTCGCCAAGCGTACCTGAGGGGAAAACGCATTGTTAGGTCTCATCGTTACAGTGTTGGTGAAAAACATGGGAGTTCAGGAGAAGAACTTTTGTCTCTTTAGAGGATATCCTGCCTGGTGGGTTACATTTCTGGTATAATGGTGTTTTTCTGTTGGTCATATGACACATGTGTATATGAACTGACCAGATACAGTGAAAATTTTGTCACCAAGGGGACTTAGCGATGGTGGTATACAATGTACGAGGTCATTAGCCCCTTTTACACGGAGTCGATTGGATGCGGTTCGAGGCCAGTTCACTTACAATGTACCTTTTGTACCATGAAAAGGGAAGGATAGTTAGGTCGCATGGCTTTGTCGCAGTACAAAAACCAAGTGAACAGAAGCCTGTTTCATCAAGTGCTCGTCTGAGCACTTTTTTCCAAAGTAAGCTTCGAACTGAATCATATCCGACGGTGAGCTCTTTGTCAGTTTCGTTCATATCGACAAAACATCCAATGAGGCCCCTTTACGATTGTTTAAACTCGTGAACCACTACCTACTTTCTTTGTTTGCCTCAGGCAAGACGATCAAATGGAGACAGAAATGATGACTGTTTGACGAGTAGTCGGCCAGACGTTCGGGTCTTTGTGATAGTTAGCCATGATTGGAGGACAGGAAACGCCAAGTCTGTCCAAATATTACGAATTTTCTCGATATAATGACATCAAAAGATCTTTCAATCTTGTGTCGAGTGGGTTTGATAAAAATGTAACCATGTTCTTGAGGAGGAGCCTGAGGGCAGCAGGTCCAGGGTTCGAATCACCCCATCAGACTCTTCTCGTCCATAGCATGGCACAACGCCGTGGTGCGTGACCTATAGTGCCTGTAGAAGGGCAAGAAAAGACTCTATTGAAGAGAGCGAGGACATGATGAAGAGCCCTGACATCAGCCGAACAATAAAGCGGGCATTGTCATACGGGGGGCATTCTCATACATTACACCGGGTTCGAATTACCCCTGGCTCTTCACGTCCGCCGCATGGGACAGCAAAGATGTGGTGCCTTGTACATTGTGCCTTTGCAAGGGCAAGATCCCATCCAAGCAGATTAGGGAGCGAGGTCAATGAAATCTATACTTGAACTTTCCCTTGGCAATGATATTTAAGAAACAAACAATTAAGAGACGTCTACCCCGTAACATTAAGACAAAGATATTGTCTTACGTAGTTATTTTTACCGCAGATAGACGTATTTTTGTCTGGAACTGACGCAACTTCCATTAGGACCCTCGTGATATCTGAGAGGGAGGTAAATCTAGACCACGAATTTACAAACCGACAAAGAGTATATTGTAAACACTTGCACAACTCGGTGACGTAGGCTGGGGTGGTGCACAGGGTATTGTAAACACTTGCACAACTCGGTGACGTAGGCTGGGGTTGGTGCACACTCTCCTTCAAACGACTCAACACAGCGCATCACACCATCAAATGTACATGTACATTTATGCTGAGTGCGATTTGGCATCAACTCTAAAGGGTCAGGTACCAAATCTCCTCCCCCAATATGTAGGCGGTTATTCGAATCGGAGTCTACAACAAAATATTCTCACGAGACCGAAGTATTCAAGCAATTTATCAGCTAACAACACAAAAATTGTGGACTTAAAGCCCACGAGGTTCGAGTTAAAATACGGTGTGAAAGGAAAGAATGTCCCCAGGAAAAACTGTCCCTGGAACAAAAGATCCTATTGTTACATTCTAATCCCTGGTGGTTGGTTTCTATGCTCCTTAATCTGTCATGGAAAAATAAAGCGAACACTTTTAACAGGGGGACATTCTTTACTGTTACACCTGAGTCACAGAATCCAATGCCTCCTATCAATTAGACCGATACCGTTAAGCAGCGTGTACATTTCGACTTGTAAACACTGGCCACAAATTATAGCAACATTTGAACAACATATTGTATTTTTCCCATGTACAGTACCACTGTTATACAACATTGTCCAACAAGGCGTTTTGTAATATTGGGTCATATGAATAAAGACTAGTAAATGCCTTTTCTTGAATTCTGCAATACAAATGCACTGGGCAATGCTGTACAAATCTGAAGTAGAAGCATTTGCTCGTCTTTATTCATATGACCCAATGTTACTCTGAATGTTGGAAAAATATTGCCAGTGTCACAATGCCTTTCATCCCGCTCTGCCAACAAAGGAGGAGGGGGCGTTAGATTCGATAACACCTTTTAAGTACTCGTAAACGAATCGTGTTTGTGAGGTCCATTTGATTTCTCCCATGTCTTCTATCATCAAACGAAACCCAAATTCCCCTGCAGCATTTGCTCCGTAAGGTTATCAAGTTCCATTTTCTACTGTTGCCTACATGTCGGAATGGTTTCAGAAATGAGTTACTGTGAACAGACCATTTGTTTTTTGAAAAAAAACTACAGGCAGTACTCTCACTTCAGTGTGATCATGGCAAAAATGTGGCCTCTTGGTTATAAGAATAAAGTCTATAGCTGGTTCAGTTTTTGAACATGATGGCCAGCAATGAAGTCGTATGCAGAGCAAGAGTCGGTGTTATTTTGGACTTTTGGGACACGCCAACCCAACAAATTGAATACTTTCGGTATCAATGGAATTTCTATAGGGGCATGCTACCAACAATTGCTCATAAGACAAAGAAAGACCGGACACCAACAAAAAATGTAAATAAATATTAAATGATATTCGTGGCCCGCGAAAATACCCGTGATACATTATCTTTAAGATCCGGCCGAAGGTCCAGTAGTTAGAATCGGAGATGTATTTCGACGTAACATCACGTTACACTTTTGTGAAAACCGAGGTAGCTAGAAGACGAAAAAAATCATTTTTTCGTACCATAGAAAACATTTAGTCCATCCTCAATACACACTTATCTAAGCCAGAACAAGGCAGGATTGCAGCACTAACACAGCCAACACACCTCCCCTGCATCAGTTAATTCTGTTATTTGATAAAAAGCAATCAAACTCGCCATCCTTTCTATAAGATAAAATCACCGTTGACTTATCAAAGGACACTGGTCATTGATTTATTACCTGACGGAGTTACCGCAAAATTCAATTCTCCCCGTCAGAAAGTAAAACGCTACGACCATCCTTTGTTTGTCCTGATCGGAAATTTTTGACCAATGCTGGGCTGTCCGCCTACAAAGACAGTAATTTACGAGTCAAAATATCGGCATTACCGATTATTGATGGATAAATTTCGTTGATATAGCAGCGAATTACAGCAGCAATTTAATGAAACGTGCAGAGAGAAGATTCGTTTGGCGGAAGCTTGCTGCGGTATGTGATGCAACTTCACTATAAACCAGACGCAGTCATAGCGTAGCTTTTCAAACCACATTGTACTTTCTTGGGGTCGGGAGCAGTCATCGAGCTTACCGCCAAAAGACGGCCGCAAAGTTCAAGCGGACCAATACAATATAAAATTTTCCTGACTGGTGCTTCAATAACCATGAATAGGTCCGCAAAGCATCGAACTGGGCGGTACTGACAGCTCCTGTTTTTACGTCCCAGCCAACCATGCGGAAAAAAGACCGGTTTATATGCAAAGCGGGGCCACACCCGAACGCGACAAATAACTATTGTTCATGAACAAAGGCTTTTCGTCTTTCCCCCTCTGTGTTAATGGCCTGCATTCAGGACCGTGTTTTCGAGACCAGCTGACCGTTCATTGGATAAAACGATGCAATGGGGACCCTACCTCACTGCCTCAATAGGTGTCACTAGTGGTTAAAACTATTGAAATGAAACTGACATCCCGGTCCTGATCAATTTCCAACACAAAAGGCGTCCATTGTATAGGACCGGGTTTCGGTGTGCTGCCCTCTATCGTAGCTAGGATCCCCATTTTCGCCTCGCGATCACAATGCCGTCTATTGACGAAACTTTGTATTATCTTCCCATTTGGTCAGTGATAGTGCTTGTACACTGCACGGGGAGTGTACACGGAGATGTAGGGCCTACTAACTGGTCAGCGAAGAAGTGTAAATTTATGGCGTGATGCATTACGCTTTTTTTCAGGGTTGATTACCCACAGCTTGAGTCAACCGAGTCGTATAACGGATATTTAGCTGCCTCTCCCAACTGCACAATCATTTTTGAAAAATATATGCAATCAATACATAGAGTATAAGGTAATACAAGTCACAATGACACTGATGGATACGGTAGTTTGAGATTTGAATTTACCAAACAAGGTATATTTGAGTATTTATAGAATGTCCCTACGGGATGGGCATAATGTGTCGGGAAAAAGCAATCAACTCGATTCAAGCCCTGCCTTACGTGGGAATAGGGAAACACGAGCATCCCGAAGGATTCCTCTTGTTGATGGGTTCCTCTTCAAAGTGAAGTTAGATTTTCTTTAGAATATTATTAAATTGAGAGGCAAGCGACTAACATAGCACTAGGGTGTGTAAAAAAGATCCTCCTACAAATTAGTCACCTCATACTTAATGCGATTTTTTTTGTTATATTTCATCATAACATCGACTACATAGTGGCTGTCAGAGTGGCGCAATGTTTATGTGATAGGGAGGTCGATTCTCTTCGACAGCGCAAGTTTTCTCCTCAACTCTCACCGCAGTTCCGAACTGCTCCCCGTCTAATACTCACGCTCCCGAGAGTATTGTTCGGTTCATGCTATTCTCAGAAGATGACCAATAGGCGTCACTAGTGCGTGTTAAATTTGGCGCAAAACTAGCTAGCCAATCAGTGATCCGCTTTCAGGACCACTTTGGGGCCAAAGCGACGGATGATCATTGCGACCTGTGCCTCTCGACACTTCAATTTTTCCGTCAACAATGCCAGCGTTTGGTGGTCAGGAGTATGACGATGTGACATGGAATCAAACGCTGGGGCGAGCGTAGTTTTCCGGATTTCCGCTTGTTGTATTATCTGGTAAGTAAATTCGCCATATTGTCTATAAAGCCAATGATGTTGTATTTGGTGCTCTGCAGCGCTCGATAAGTTGACCCAATGACATCACATTATCATTATCATTACAAAAGGACAAAGCTTAGATCTAACTGAACTCGCAGGTCCTTCCAACAAACGTCTTTTGTTGAAATGCTAACTTTCTCCCAACTAGCCACAATAATATCATATAAATTTCCACCCTTATTATCCCTTGTCACTTACTCCGGTGGCAATTATAAATCAAATCGGAATATTGTACGAATAAAGTATTTGATGTGTCAGCCAATAATGATTGAGGACTTCTTGGTTTAATGTTCGTTTAAACATGTCGTTTGACTCACGTTATTTGGTCTTTGTGGTCGGCGATTCTAGACTATTTTCGGCATGTTCTGTAGGTTCTGTCTTGCCTTTTTACTTCCTGTGTAATCTCGTGTTTTTATCGAATCTCGTGTTAACAGAGTCAGAACTATTTACGCAAAGTCAAATTTATCGATTTCAACATTTTTAGTACCTGTTCATTGAAAAATGTCAATTTTTGGTGAAATGGGATTTTTTAATGGTTGAAGCTAATGGATTTGAACAAGCTGTACAAAAATCACTTAATCTCACAGTTGAAAATACTCTATTTCAATTAAGGGGAAAATCATTTTCAGTTTTAATCAACATGAAATTCTAAAACCTGGCACATACACCATTACCCCCTTTTTTTTCTAGAGGATTAATCAGATTGACAACATTTCGACCATTTCCCGAAAACATCACACTAATTTTAGTCATTTTTACAATCACATGTGAATAGAATATTTTGCTGGGCAAATTTTCATTGTTGCTGGAATGTCCTGTTTTCATCTCAAAATCCATTAGGTCATTACAACTTTACATAAACTTGAAAAAATCACTTTTTACTGCCGAATTTTATTTCTTATTTTCTTGAATTATTTTTGTTGCTTAAATCAGGCAATTCAAAAAATCAATCTAAAGCAATTCAGTGATTTTTCGATAATCTTTTTTCCTAGTCAAAAGCAACTTATATTTCAAGAATTGCCTCCATAATATTGCAAAAAGAAAGTGTATTTGAAGACAATTTTGACCTTTAAAAACAACAAAATAAGTGAAGCAAACAACACAAAATATATGAAAATCAATCACATTATTCAATATAAATAATTTACATTTCATTGGTAATTACACTTCAAATCAAACATTCAAATTGTGGATTAATTTATCACAAAACCAAACCTTGTCCACACAACCAAACGCACGCATAAAATATCTGTGCGATTGAGACCAGCCCGATTTTTGGTCACTTTGTTTTAGAGGCAAGTTTTCAAACGCACGCATAAAATATCTGTGCGATTGAGA
>NMRB01000036.1:723281-749955 GCA_002633025.1 Notospermus geniculatus
ATTTTTTCGTAAAACAGGAAACATTTAGTCTATCCTCAATACGCACTGACTTATCTAAGCCAGAACAAGGCAGGATTGCAGCACTAGCAGAGCCAACACACCTCCCCTGCATCAGTTAATTCTGTTATTTGATAAAAAGCAATCAAACTCGCCATCCTTTCTATAAGATAAAATCACCGTTGACTTATCAAAGGACACTAGTCATTGATTTATTACCTGACGGAGTTACCGCAAAATTCAATTCTCCCCGTCAGAAAGTAAAACGCTACGACCATCCTTTGTTTGTCCTGATCGGAAATTTTTGACCAATGCTGGGCTGTCCGCCTACAAAGACAGTAATTTACGAGTCAAAATATCGGCATTACCGATTATTGATGGATAAATTTCGTTGATATAGCACCGAATTACAGCAGCAATTTAATAAAACGTGCAGAGAGAAGATTCGTTTGGCGGAAGCTTGCTGCGGTATGTGATGCAACTTCACTATAAACCAGACGCGGTCATAGCGTAGCTTTTCAAACCACATTGTACTTTCTTGGGGTCGGGAGCAGTCATCGCGCTTACCGCCAAAAGACGGCCGCAAAGTTCAAGCGGACCAATACAATATAAAATTTTCCTGACTGGTGCTTCAATAACCATGAACAGGTCCGCAAAGCATCGAATTGGGCGGTACTGACAGCTCCTGTTTTTACTTCCCAGCCAACCATGCGGAAAAAAGACCGATTTATATGCAAAACGCGGCCACACCCGAACGCGACAAATAACTATTGTTCATGAACAAAGGCTTTTCGTCTTTCCCGCGGATTCAGGACCGTGTTTTCGAGACCAGCTGACCGTTCATTGGATAAAACGATGCAATGGGGACCCCACCTCACTGCCTCAATAGGTGTCACTAGTGGTTAAAACTATTGAAATGAAACTGACATCCCGGTCCTGATCAATTTCCAACACAAAAGGTCCATTGTATAGGACCGGGTTTCGGTGTGCTGCCCTCTATCGTAGCTAGGATCCCCATTTTCGACTCGCGATCACAATGCCGTCTATTGACGAAACTTTGTATTATCTTCACATTTGGTCAATGATAGTGCTTGTACACTGCACGGGGAGTGTACACGGAGATGTAGGGCCTACTAACTGGTCAGCGAAGAAGTGTAAATTTACGGTGATTTCTGCATTACGCTTTTTTCGGGGTTGATTACCCACAGCTTGAGTCAACCGAGTCGTACAACGTATATTTAGCTGCCTCTCCCAACTGCACAATCATTTTTGAAAAATATATGCAATCAATACATAGAGTATAAGGTAATACAAGTCACAATGACACTGATGGATACGGTAGTTTGAGATTTGAATTTACCAAACAAGGTATATTTGAGTATTTATAGAATGTCCCTACGGGATGGGCATAATGTGTCGGGAAAAAGCAATCAACTCGATTCAAGCCCTGCCTTACGTGGGAATAGGGAAACACGAGCATCCCGGAGGATTCCTCTTGTTGATGGGTTCCTCTTCAAAGTGAAGTTAGATTTTCTTTAGAATATTATTAAATTGAGAGGCAAGCGACTAACATAGCACTAGGGTGTGTAAAAAAGATCCTCCTACAAATTAGTCACCTCATACAAATGCGATTTTTTTTGTTATATTTCATCATAACATCGACTACATAGTGGCTGTCAGAGTGGCGCAATGCAAACATCACCACTGAGGCTGCAGGTTCGATTCCCAGTTGATGCCATTCTTTATGTGAGATCGACTCTCTTCGACAGCGCTAGTTTTCTCCTCAACTCTCACCGCAGTTCCGAACTGCTCCCCGTCTTACCCACACTCCGAGAGTATTGTTCGGTTCATGGTATTCTCAGAAGATTACCAATAGGCGTCACTAGTGCGTGTTAAATTTGGCGCAAAACTAGCTAGCCAATCAGTGATCCGCTTTCAGGACCACTTTGTGTGGCCATAGCGATGGATGATCATTGCGACCTGTACCTCTCGATACTTCAATTTTTCCGTCAACAATGCCAACGTTTGATGGTCAGAAGGATGGAATTAAACGCTGGGACCGACTGTAGTTTTCTGGGTTTTTTCCTGTTGTACAAAAAAATCACTAAAATTCGCCCGATATTGCCTATAAAGCTGCTCAGTGTTCGATAAATTGACCCAATGACATCAGCACTACACATTATCATTATCATTACAAAAGGACAAAGCTCAACTGAACTCACACTTCCTTCCAACAAACGTGGTCGACTCTTTTGTTGAAATGCTAACTTTCTCCCAACTAGCCACAATAATATCATATAAATTTCCACCAAGGCGTCCCTTATTATCCCTTGTCACTTACTCCGGTGGCAATTATAAATCAAATCGGAATATTGTACGAATAAAGTATTTGATGTGTCAGCCAATAATGATTGAGGACTTCTTGGTGAGTTTAATGTTCGTTTAAACATGTCGTTTGACTTGCGTTATTTGGCCTTTGTGGTTGGCGATTCTAGACTATTTACATTCGGCATGTTCTGTAGGTTCTGTCTTGCCCTTTTACTTCTCGTGTAATCTCGTGTTTTTATCAAATCTCGTGTTGTATATTACCCGGTTGCTTCCAACAGTTCAGGAACTTTTTAGTGACGGTAGCCAATCTGCTCGGCAGACTGCGTCTCCGGCAAAAGTCCGAATAATATATGATCATGGGACTTGCCATAGAGCCAACTGCTCACATCATTNCAACATTTCGACCATTTCCCGAAAACATCACACTAATTTTAGTCATTTTTACAATCACATGTGAATAGAATATTTTGCTGTAATATACAACAGTTGTATATTACAACTTTTTTGCGATGGTAAGCCAGTCTGCTCAGCAGACTGCGTCTCCGGCCCAAGTCCGAATATTTGATCATGGGACTTGCCCACAGAGCCAACTGCTCACGTCATTTCCAAATTCTGGTGAAGGGGCAGGTAAGTGTACCTGCATCTGATATGTGAGGCAAAGCGAGAGAGTGGGTCACCAGCTTTCTTAATGTGACGTCAAGGCAATCGAAGTTTTTGACATCACGCCAGCAACTGAATGTTGGGACATGAATGCATCATTTTTATGCACAACGTCGCATCATCTTTGATAAAGCATCCTTCAGAGATGAGAAATCATATCTTATCTAGAAACACCTCATTTTTCATCCAACATGTAAATGCAATTCATCTCCCGAACCTCGAAAATCCAGTTCAACCTCAACCAAGCACTCAGCTAATGACAGGAACATCTAGACGCCGGGATGCAGGCAAAAACCAACGATCATCCGTACGCGAGCGCGGAAGGTTACGAGTTGTGAACGACCTTTATCATAAACAATCTTAATGCACCGTAAATGTATTTCAAATTACTACAATTAGGGATGAATGTTGAAAAATATTATCGTGGGACGTGACTACGGGCGTTTTACGGCACGGCAAACCCCTGATCATTCGCTGCCGATCATTTTTCTCGGCGCCGTTGATGCCGAGAGCTTCGCTAATCATCACGAATACGGCCACAGCTTTAAGATCATAAGGAGTTCCCATCGCAGTACCCTGCATCGCATAAACGGAACAAATTCATGAAAATTCTCTAATTATAGTTTTTTCTCTTCCAAAACGGAAGGACGTACGTTGTAGTTATGACATTTTCAATGATTGATGCTGCTTTACGAAGATGAAAGGAATACTTCAAAAATTAATTAGATGTCAGGCATTTAGAACAAAGGATAAGACGAGGGAAGGGTCCAGTAAAAATGGCAAATATTGTCAAAGACATTACCGCATCCATCTCACTGCGAACCCCTCTGCTGATAGTCAAGAAAGTAATTAATGAACGTTCTTCTTCAGACTTCCGTGTTATACTCAGTACATGTATTAGTGTAGGAGTATAATTACATCTGAAAGATGCTTTCAGGCCAGACAGTTTTACAAAAAAAATATTTTATCAATCTGAAGAATTTTCTTTCCAACAGTAAGCAGTGTTTTAATCAATGTTTTACAACTTCTTTTCTGCAGGGATTTATGCCATACGACCAGGGTCCATATTCATAAACTACATGTACTTAAGTCTAAGTGTAACACTTATCCTTTGTTCAACACAAAAGAAAAGAGTCACACTTTGACTTAAGTATGTTTATGAATTTGAACCCTGGAGTCGTATACATTTTTGGTTACATTTGTTTTCCCCACTTCTAACTCTAAAGATTAAATCCTAGAAAAATTCCAATACAACAATTACATGTACCTTCCAAGATATAAAGGCTTATACATGTACTTGTAATATGAAAGCAGAAGAATTTTGCCCTTGAATCATAAAGATTACAGGATGTTTCCCTCACCACACCAGGATGGCCAGTTTTTCATTATCTTGTAACAGGCATGCTGCGAATTTTCCTTACAACGGTAGCAGTGCCTCAACTAATGTTTTCACCACTCGATCTACCTCAGGAATTAAGACACGGGATACAATCAGGACAAGCACCATCCTAAGTCTCTGATAACGTAAGGCGATCTCAATCAATAACTACGAACCCCTTACCATCCGCTCCAACCGTGATCTGATTTCCTATTAACAGGACAATCGAAAGTTCAACAGACTATAGTCCGTTCTGATACTCTAATGATACAGGTAGTTCAACAGACTATAGTCTGTTCTGATAGTCTAATGATACAGGTACACGTACATGTAGTTCAACAGACTAGGAGAACAAACGAGAGCATTTGCTACTGTCAGCTCTATAAGGTAGATACCGCGCTACACAAGACCTACATGTAATTGTGTACTTTATCAGAAAATTCGGTTTGAATAACATGACATACTTCTTACCTGATCTTGTGAAACCTCAAAGAGAAGCCTGAAGTGATGTAATCGATATTTTTGTTTTGCGCCGAATTCAATAGTCTTGTTAAATTCATCTTGCTGTTGGTGGAGGAATAGTCTATCTGAAATGATAAAAAATCTCAAACCTTGAAAATCTCTCCACATTCTCGTGTTATTTAGATTTTTTGTCTCAATCCGCCAGGTTAAAAGTACAAGATTTCTATTCATTTGGTATAAACATAACTTGAATAATATACATGTAATAATACAAGGTCTCTACTGATCAAATAGTTTCGAAATAATAATTACAAGGTATCCCTACAGAATAATTACGAAATAATGGTACAAGATACATGATCTCTATTGATCAGATAGTTACAAATAGTTTCGAAATGATAGTTACATTGTATCTCTAATGATCAAATACATGTAGTTTCGAAATAATAATTACAAGGTATCCCTACAGAATAATTACGAAATAATGGTACAAGATACATGATCTCTACTGATAGTTACAAATAGTTTCGAATAGTTACATTGTATCTCTAATGATCAAATACATGTAGTTTCGAATCAATTACTTTGATTTTTTCCCTTGCAATACACGGTCAGCGAATGTAGTTTAAAGATTAAAAGAGACAGCGTTTCTTTCCTATCACGTTTGTTGTTTCGTGGCTACAGCCACTTCAAACGAAATAGGGAAGGGAACACTTTTTATACTCCAAAGCAATAGAGTGAGACCCCTTCAGTCGACTACTTGTATGAAAGCGACGGACCTATCCAAACATCATTGAGCTCGGTGGCGTAGGTCGGCGCTATCACGTTTAATGCCAGCATGGAGTAAATGACAGGAAGCCCGACAGCTGATGGTTTTATCCAGTTACTTACTAGTGATACTTTCTTTAGGATATCATTACTTACTACACACTCCTTCCCAGTGATGGGCGCAGTTTTTGTTGGCAAGACAGGTTATCACCGTAACATTGTAGTATTGGGTTGTCAAAGTGGGACAGTGAAAAGTTGGCGCCTGTCACCTCTGAGGTTCCGGGGGTTGGAGCTTAGCTAGGAATCAAGATCATGCTGACGATTACAGCGCCGCCCAACGTCTTTCTTAGCTACGATACAAATCAACCTGACGACTACAGCGCCGACCAACGTCTTTCTTAGCTACGATACAAATCAACCTGACGACTACAGCGCCGACCAACGTCTTTCTTAGCTACGATACAAATCAACCTGACGACTACAGCGCCGACGAACGTCTTTCTTAGTTGCGACACAAAATCATCAGCACCGCCCAACGTCTTTCTTAAGCTGCCCATACACGATCAATATTATTGCACAATATGAGGATCACAATGGGAAATATTATTGTCAATCTTTCTTCTAATTATCATTATCTAATTATCAAGAAGCACACGGCCACCCATTTGGGCCCCATATTGTGCAATAATATTGCGTCGTGTATGGGCGGCTTTAGTTACGACACAAAAGACTACAGCGCTGCCCAACGTCTTTCTTACATGTAGCTACATGTACGACTCAATATTACATCACAACGACTAGAGATTCATGACTTACAACGTCTTTATCTTTGTAACGTCTTTATTTGCGGATATAACCGCCCATAGTCGATTTCACATTACATGTAGCCTACATGTAATTCTTGGTGACTCATAATTTCCACTTGTACCATGATAGGGGGTTAAGGATTCTGTAGTATTTCCAACCTGATAGGATTTTGTGATCTCGTTGCTTAATCCACAAATAGGTTCGATGGGCTCGGCTTCACAAAACGTTCGATAATTCGCATTGTCAGCGAAGGTCCTCAGTGACTCCTCCGCTTCTCCCAAGAGACTAAATGCTTGAGGAGAAGTGATCGTATTTTCTGAGATTACCTAAAGATACGGATGCTGCACAACCACGTTGTGAGTCAGAAGAATGGCAAAGATTTCGTTCTCAGATTGTTGAAAGGCACGCTTGTTGATTTTCTGCGTGGTGGACTTTTTCAGCTTTGATATACAGGGTGGTTCAAGTAATAGGGAGAATAAGGGCTTGTGTCCACATGTGCGTTTTACGCTGCGTGATGCGTTAAATCTTTTGTTATTTTCCGCCGCTCTGCTTCCAAACAATGGGCGAAGCGTCAAAACGCAGCGTAAAACGCACATGTGGACCCAGGCCTTAACTTACGCTCCGAGGAGAGAACGACTTCAAATTGTCGTCCCGATTGGAAATCATCGGTCGGATCCATTTTTCATTGATAGAGCGAAGGAGGGACATTACCTTCATACCTTCTTTGACAGCGCAAGTTTTCTTCAGGCTCCGGTTTCCTCCAACTGTGCATAAGTTTCCTAATGCATGTAGATATAGTAACACCAAATTTGGTGCTCAACTTTCGATTCAATACTCTATGACCACTTACGTTTTCTTTGAGTATAAATAGAGAGTTTTAGAAATCAAACGGTAAACGTAAACTTTACGACAACCTTATTTTTCATATTACACATTAACCAGATTTTATATTGCATTTTCGGTAAAAAAATAGCCGGGCGTTGTCGTTAACGTTTATCGTTTGATTTCTAAACCTCCCTATTTTGTCTATGATCCTTTACGTTTCTTTGAGTATAAGTTTTTCGCCATCTTCCTAGCAGAAGCTTATTGCCTCCCAATTGATATTCCTATTTCATCGTCAGTATGGTAATTATCACCACGCAGGTGTTGATAACATTTCGCTCGCTATTAACGATCGTGGTCGGGTTTACACAAGAGACAGAGGGTGAGCGATAGTTTTTACTGCTTGGGGACTTTACGCCCTGAATGGAAGGAAACCCTGCGAAATCTCCGCCAGTGTGAAAGGACTGGTCGTCCGAGGAATAAAAGTCCGACGGTACCTATATTTTGATACTTGCGATGCGTTTGATTCAATACCAGTACTGTACAGCCAACAACATCAAGGCGAGACACGTTCGCAAACTGCTAGAGAGTAAAACGACGTTCTGATATAACGCCCAGAAAACCGTAAGGAAAGCCATACATGATTATACATTACAAGCTTGTCGCAAACTTGACTGCTTTTGACTCGAAGGGTAAATATGAATAAGCGTTGGTTTAAACATCGTAGAGGGAATTAAAGATACATGTGCATACCTTGAGGCAATCTGATAAAACTCCGCTATCACATTGTAGAAGGCTTGCTTCAGAGGCTAAACTTCGCTGTACGACTGGTAACAATAGTGAGCTTTCGTAACCGCCAGGTTAGGCTATGACAGACTACGCTTATCTATTGTTCGGGTATACATGTACATGTACTCGGACAATAGAAATAATAACCTATATTATGTAATCGTAGGTCTATCCGGGCGAATGCGAAAACTCTCTAATGTAAACAGCAAACTCAGAAAATACATGTAGTAACCTAAACGTATCTGGCCGCTTGCGAAAATTCTCTAATGTCTGTTACATGTATGAACCGAGTTCCGTGAAAATAACCTACGCTCTGCTACATGTACCATACATGTATGAACCAAGTTCCTTTAAAATCAACTACGCTCTGCTACCATGTTAGAAACCGGTGCATTTTATTAATGACAGATTCGGCTATTGCCACTGGGCCACCCCGACATCCCATATCTTCAATGCCTGACACAACGATAAAAAAAATCCTCGTATCGACCGTGTTGTTGTGTACCGTATTTTCTAGTACAGATCAATCAACGATTGACCGATGCTCGCCGTCATACCCAGAGGCGATATTATCCTTACCAATTCTAGACCTTGGCAGTTTGGTGCAGTCGCGGCACTGAACTGTTTGCTAAAGTGACCACATTCGTCCTCATCATTTTCGATCGACTGTCGTATATGGCTTCCTATCATTGCCCTCGGGATGTGATGAGTAAATAAAAGGGACGGTTTGCTTAGCTTCGGCTCCAGAACGAAAACGACAGCGAGTCTTTGTCATTCTCGGAAGTCTGCTGAGGCACTTACGAAATGTCATTGGTCCGAAGGAGTTCCACAACGGGCGGGCGGGAGGGGGGGGGGCAACTAGCCAAGGAAAAATACCAACAATTTGATGACGTAGATTGCAAGAGAGAATTCACCTCTTCGTTCTGATCTTAATCTCCCAACCAGGGGCGAGTATTTGTAAGACCGCGGTCAGAAACGTTTTTTACAGTGTGGCATGCCGTACCGGCGTAAAAAACTCTTTTCTAATCAACGTAACGGCCAAAGCTAATCATAAATGTAACACATTTTTTGTAGATATTCCAGATATGGAATCTATATAGAGCTGAGCGCCAAGGGCATGATTATCTCTGGCAACACGGACGAATTTACAGGGTTTGGACGGGAGTTTTAGGGGAGAAATAAAACCCGACTTGCATGTTGGATTGTGAACGAAGTTGCGGTAATTTTTTAAAAAGCAGGAGACATATCTTTGGCCCATCCTGTATCAGCCAACTAAAAAGACGCCTTATAAACGTTTTCACAGACATAAAATGACTGTAAATGGCTTCTTTGATACCACAGAGATCAGACGCCACGTTTAATTCTGTTGTCAAAGCCTCCCCGCGGCAGGCCAATTACGGCCACACTCACGAAACTTGATAACGTACTTTCAAATAATTTCCTTAATGTCACCGTATACATGTATCCAACAATCATATTCACGCCGATAGTTTCCTGTCCACTAATTGATCTGCGTAATCCGAACACCCGTAGGAAACCGTCTGGATTGACGCTGTCAGAGCGAGTGAGGAGACAAGCGGTTTCGTAGCTACAAATTGCATATTGCTAAAACCTGACGTCCACTAGGACGCGGACAAGACACGGAATGCAAATTTAGTAAATCCGCATTCATTCAGCAACCTCTCCGCGTATTCTCGAAAGATTCCGTTCACTGTCTTCATCATTCCTAAACATTTCCCGGCGTTTCTGCACTTTCGGAAGAGGGAAAAATGTCCAATAGTCATTGACGGCGAAAGAACGCCGAAATGACATTATTTGCTTCCGCAACCCTTCCTAATGTTGTCGGCGCTCTAGTGGACACCACCCATAACAGAATAGTGCCTCGGCCCTTTTATTGGAGCCGCGGTCCCCGGTGGTGTACAAGTGTCTCGGGTCTCTGGCTAGCGGTCATGAGGTCCCAGGTACGAATCCCAGTGTCGACGTGAGAGTCTGGGCAGGTCTCTTTGCCAACTTGGCCTCACTCCACCCAGGAGGGTAAATCGGCACCGGTCAGAAATGCTCAGATTGGAGCCCTGAATTTGGGCAGCTCATCTGAGTTCTGCTGAAAGGTTTCAGGATAGATTGCGATTAAAGTGTGAAGTCGGATGATGACCTCTACCGCAGTTGACATTAACTTTAAAGTTAGTGCTAACCAGGGGCCTGTTTCATAAAGTAACTATAAGCTACTGGTATCTTTAACCAAATGGAAAATGCATTGAGTTGACGGGTACCATTAGTTAAAGTCACTTTATGAAACAGGCCCCTGGTATAGCTAGCTCGGACCAAAAACAATGACGTTGACAGTGAATCTGGGAACCGACATATTGTGAGAACGTTGGTAGCCTAGACCTGGTAGTTAGATTTAGTACAAGCCTGGTAGCTAGCGGGAGACAAAAACAATGCTGCAAAGAACGAAATAATCTGAAGATCAAGTTCACCGTATCGGGAAAATAGGTATAGCCTAGTCGTCAGTCACCTACGGAACAAAAATAGTTAAAGACTCCGAAAGGATAAACCTGAAAATCATCGTGAGAACATCCTTGGAGAATTCGAAACGAAAGCACAACTTCTTCAGATCTCTCAGCCTCGATCACTGTTCGCCGACGCGAAACGATTATGTAAATTCGTTTTAAAAAAGTTGTTGAGTTTTAAAATTGAAATGCGTGTTCATGACACATCGACGTGAATGGAAAAGTAACCGACTGCCTTTGGAGGGAGAGTTCCGCTTCGATTTGTGGAGGTGGAGACCTTAGAGATGCAAAAGCAATGACATTTACCATGAAGCCCTGACAAATGAAAACAAAATCGATCACTGACAGCTATAAGAATATGGAATTGAGGGCCGAACGCCAAATACAGCATTGAGGATCTCGTGACAATACTGGGCGAATCAAACTGGAGCGCCCGGGGAAAAGCTCCGCCGTCAAAGAGAGTCGCCTTCTCTATCACATGAAGGACTGGTCCAATTTGAGGTCGAACCCGGTGTAACGTTTTTCAGTGTTCCCCATCTGCGAGTGTTCCCCTGCTATTGTCTGACGGAATAAGCCGCGACTCGACAATGGAGGACATAGAGAGAAACGTGTCGATCTATCTGCCAGTGTTTCCAGAACAATAGGGGGAACACTGACACACGGAAACACTGGAAAACTTTACACCTGAACCTCAGCGGTGACAGGCGATGTTTCCACAGCCTCTACCATCTATCAATGGCATTTTGCCTTTTACTACTACGTATCTATTTTCGCCCTGAAATTTCTACGTTTTTATTGGAATGATGAGATTGCTAATCGTTTATTTTAAAAATAAAAATGCGTCGTTTGTATTTTGAGCGTAGGAATATATCTTGGCAGGTGATTTTTGAAGAAAAACTCAACAGAAAAGATGTCATTCTTGTAAGCGACTTGAACCTTAAATTTCACCTGACCATACATGTACCTCGATATTACAAGAGCACTTTGATGAACTCTGCACCTAAGTGCGAACGTGCACGAAACCTTTAGGCAAGCAATCAACGCCTTGATTGAAAAATGAAATCCTAGTTTTTTAGAGTGCGTGTCTCTTCCTTATTCTAAACGCAGATCGCGGGATGAATTTCATTGCTGGGTGAAGGCTCTTACTTTTAATACGTTTTGGTGACAACGAGAGAGAAAAAAACGCAATCGTTTTAGAAATAAAGCAGTCGCATCACGTCAGTTAAGAAAAGGACTCGCAGGCATTTTTCTTTCTTTTATGTGGCAAATAAGGAAAAATCGAAACCTTTGAGCAATGATTCCCAGTTTGCAGTTGAACTGTTTCCTATTTTGCATTGAAAACTTTAAAAATGACGTTTCGGTACATTTATTTTTTATCATCGGGTGTTAAAATGGCTCAGTGGGAACACACCACCCTCGAGGAGGGTTCGATCCCTTCCAGATGTACTCTTCAAGACAGGGAAGAAAGCGGCCATCGTTGAGAGCGACGTTTTTTAACGGCCGCTCTAGTTTCTTCCTATATTAAACTGCCAAACTAGGTTGTAGAATCATAAAAACGAGTTCATAGACCATTAATGACGTCAAACTCAAGCGATCTTACATTTTAGATTATGACGTCAATGACGTACATAGGTGTTAACGTTTATCGATCTAAGTCTCTCTAATCTTGACTGCATATTGCTTACTCCTGTCTACTTAAACGTAAAATTTACTTCATTAATCTTCATATTTTGTACTTTTTCTCGTTCCAGGTAGGTACATCGTATATACTGTAGTACTTGACTGTGAACGTTTTGTGTGGTAAGACCCATCTTATCACCTTATTCCTAAATATTTCCTTTACATTGCACTAGGTACAGGTATTCTTCCATTCACTACAATAGTGAATATACTTCATCCAATATATACTTCATACTTCACTTTATACTTCATCCGATTCTACCGCCATACCACCAATAACGATGTAAACGCGCGAGCGAACAATGGTATTTTCCGTACGATCAGCACAATCGGGTGGAGTCCACGCGCCTAATGGCCAATACACACGATCCAATTTTTCATCCAATTTTCTGAATATGCTCAATAAAGGCCTACATGCGGGTTTATACATTGAAGCCCCAATAGGCCCGGAATCTGAATTTCCCAAAAATTGGATCGTGTGTATAGGCCATAAATGCAAATTCATACTACACCATGCATGACCTTTTTGCACAACGGAAAATGCTTTGTTATTTCTGGACAAACGAATTTTCCGCTCTGCCAGCTAGGAAACAAAGAAGTATGAATTGCACTTTATTTAGACCTAAGTAACGCAGTGAAATAGAAAACTCTTCAGTGAGTTGGATCTGAACCGCTTCACACTTATTGAAAGTTCATTGTCTCAATGAATTCTGTACAGTCAAGTTACTTTCCTGTTTCGAAATAATAAGAGCGGAAAGAAGTGAGACTGAGATTCTTACCGACAAAGCCTGACGCAAACGATATCGTCTCGTATCTATCTGCAGGGCAGGCAGGTTTCGGTCGCAGAGTGAGACGAACGAAGTGTATATATGGGAGCTTTCTTTGCAAATTATTTTAAAAAGTTGGTCAAACCTTCCTGACAAATCCAGAAGCAGGTAAATATCTGGGCCTCGCTGCGTTTAAAAAGGGAAGATAACTTGGGTCAGGGGCGAGAGCAGTCGTTGCGTACATTACCAACCGTGAGTTTGTTTTATGCCCGCCGCCGGCTAGACAGCCTAATACATTTCATTTAGACCAAAAATCCCATTATCAATCTGGGCTGCCTTGTCCCATTCACTGCATGATTTAATCACAACATTTCCTCGAGATTTGTCACTTATCTATTGTTAAGTTGTTAATACTGGATATTGCTTGAGGCTTCGTAATGCGATTACATCATTATTATTGCATTAGTTTAGGGATGTATTTCACCTCCGGTTAAACTTCGTCAGTGACCGTACATGGCATTCTCCCTCTTCAGGGAGGTTAAAATTATGCATCATAAATTATAACGACAAACAGATGTGTAGTCCGTATAATTTCTAGAAATGAGCCTCAAAAAATAACCTTACGCAATTAGTACACATACAGTACATGTATGTCCCAGAAAGAACTTGTACATGTACAGTACAGTACATGTACAGTATGTCCCAGAAAGAACTGGGAATTACAACGGAATAAAAACGGTAGTTGGCTCTTCAGCCAGAACTGTTTGTCCTAATTCGGTATGACATAGGCCAATTTCCAGTTCAACGANGGCAATACGACCATTCAACTACAGCCAGAACTGTTTGTCCTAATTCGGTATGACATAGGCCAATTTCCAGTTCAACGACAACGTGACCTACATCAGTCAAGTTAGGCCAGGGGCCTGTTACATAAAGTGACTTTAAGCTAATGGTACCATTAACTCAATTGCATTTTCCATTTGGTTAAAGGTACCATTAGCTTAAAGTCACTTTATGAAACAGGCCCCTGATTTCCAATTTAAATGCGTCGAAACTGCGAGGAAGTACAGCATATAAGCAAACCCTTATGATGCTAGTACACCGTTCTTCAAGTTAAAAACCTTTACAAATATCAATTTCACGTGTTTTCACTCCGTGATATTTTGAAAATCTATTTGCGTTATCTCTAAACAACAGAGGGATCAGTGCACCTCGTGAAGTACAGGCGTGATCAACGACACATCTCAGCCCCATTACGAACCTCATCGGAAAACGATCCACACGCGAAAGAAACACCCCACACCACACGGAATATACAAATGAGTCTCACCAACTTTGTGATTACATTTCATCACCGGCTCTCAGGGCTGATGGGACCAATCAGAAAATGATCAGATATGAAAATTAACCGCGATGTTGCTGTGATTTTTAAACAATAAACACGGACGAGCTATTTTACTCTGATTTCAGTAAATACTAACGTTAATTGAAATATTGCCGTAAATTAGCAGTTAGTGAAATGGATTACTTCGCAGTATTTGTTTGGGTGGTTTTACGAGGGCTGGTTAAGGATCATTTTAATTTGCATACACAGGATGGGAACTTAATAGCCTCTTTTCATCCCTAGAGTGAAATCATTCAGTTGGAAAACATTTTCCCACCATCGCCTCAAAACTGGAATTCACTTGGCCCTGCCATCCGACAGGAATCAAATATTTCCGGGATTGCTTTAAAACGACATGCTTATTCAGAGCATTTCCATATGACATCCTGCGAAAGTCGGCCATGACAGGTCAGAAGGGGTAAACAAAGCTTGGGCCTAGTGCACTGTACAGACGGTAAGCACAGGAGCCAACTGTACAATTACACTAGGTCGAGGTTTGTTTACCCCTTCTGAGCTGTCATGGCCGACTTTCGCAGGATGTCTATTGTGCAGAAACTGTCTTTCGGAAGCATTTTTGAACCTTCTGTACATCAGGAAGACTACCGTTCCTTTTGAATGGTTTATTACACAACTCACACGGTAGAAAACCATACACGGTGACGATGCAGGGACGAGATGCAATGCACGGGAGAGTTTTCCACCACATTTGTGTCAACACTGAAAGATTATCCCTGGCCACCATTAAAATACTAACCAGCCCGGACATCTTCCCATGGTTCTTGTGAGATCAAACAAACCTCGAGTATGGACAGGTCTTCCAAATTAATTAACCATGTCGTGATATCCGCCGGTACCGGTATTGGTTTCGTCGATCTAAAGTCGATTTCTATTGAGTATGCGATGTTCAATGAATGGTTAATTGCATTGGTGACCACAGGTAGAGCGAACGGACAGTTTTCTACAAAGGAGAGTTCGCATCCACTAACATGGGTTGGGTGGTGGGGGGATCCATCAACGTGAATTTTCTTACATCTTGAAAGAAAAAAATTCTGGGTAGTTGAGACATGTGAGATGGCGCAGTAGAAATGTACACTCCTGCCACAAGGTCGCGGGTTCGATCCCCGGTCGTCTGAGGTGGCTTTATGGCGATGGCACCGTGGATTCCTCAGTCCCAGGAGTTCCGGTTTCTTCCTACGTTATGTAAATACATCTTATAAATATCGCCAATAGAATTGTTTGATGAGTAGCTATAATGCCCTTATTCGCGTTTGCCCTTCTAAAGTAAGCTAAAAGAGGCAAAGGAGAGAAGATGCAAAAGTACATGTATCACTATAGTAGTTTTTCATCGCTTTTATGATAAGTGTTTCTTTGAAGAGAACTATCAACTTTTGATCTCTTTGACGTATCACCCGTTAGAATTATAATATTTGGCAAATTCGCTCGGAAAACTTTCATCCTTACTTTTTGTCACGAACAGAGACGCAAACGCGAAAAAAAGTGTCTCGCCATCAAGAAAAAAAGTTTATAGGGAAATAACATCTTAGCAGGTTTACGGAAAAGGTCGAGACGCCATAGAGGAATATTGTCCCCTGAGAGATAAATGGACCTAGCGCATTATCTATCTGTAATGGGGCCTCTGACAATCTAATACCTCTGTCTTTATCTTTGATATTATGATCTCTGGCAATATTGATCCGACATTATAAACGGCTAGATTATTTGCCATGTAGGCATTTCTCATGACGTACTCCTATTTGTACTCTAGCAGAGAGCGAGCCAGCGTGGGCGTTCCATAATCGTTCAAAATGGTATCTGATAAAGCTTGGAAACAGTGAAACCTCGGAAACAGTCAGAAAACCTTGGAAACACTGGCGAAACTGCTAAAAGCACTAAAATAAATCAGTAAAAATTAAAGCTGGTTAATCGTATTGCCATGTTCGTAAATAGAAGTTCAAATGCGTCCCTAAATAATGAACATCGAAATTGGCACGGGACTCCGCTCTGGATTCCATGTCCGTGCCATTTTCGATTTTTGTTACTTAGAGACGCATTTAAACTGCTAATATGACGGTACAATTAATCAGCTTGTTACTGATTCATGTTAGTGTTTTTAGCAGTTTCGCCAGTGTTTCCAAGGTTTTCTGACAGTTTCCAAGGTTTCACTGTTTCCAAGCTTTATCACATACCGTTCCAAATATACGGCACTTTGGCTCCGCAGACAATGGGTCATATGAATAAAGACGAGCAGATGCTTTTACTTCAGATTTGTACAGCATTGCCTACTGCATTTGTGTTGCAAAATTCAAGTAAAAGCATTTACTAGTCTTTATTCATATGATCCATTAGCGATTTCGAGCGCCTGGCGAAAACATCTAATCACGAATGGGTTCGATCGGAGGTTAATCCCAACCTCAGCGGTGACAGGCGCCGATGTTCAACTGCGCCACACTGACAACCCATCATTTAGTTTTTAAACAGCAAATGGTTCCATCAGCAGTTTTACGTAAACAGCCATCAAAAAAGATTGCTAGGTTAAGATACGGTATTCTGAATTTCCTGTCCGTGAAAATATCACCTTCTAAGGTGATAGCCATCATCAAGAAACAAATTACGCGTCAAATTATTGCCTGGATCTCATACGCCGTTTCTGGACAACACCTGCCAATGACGACGGCTTTTACAACTAAACATGGTGTAAAAACCGTCTGACGGTATAATGATGCAACGCGGCTCTTGAAAAACTCACCGAATAAACGCGATGTTGATAACGTGTCTTGACTCATTAAGAATACTAGTTGATCTCCCCTTTGAGTTTGTCTGTCGCCATATTGGTTTGCGACGCCTGCGGGACATGTCGTAAAATCATCGACCATTTTATGATAGTCGTGAGGGGTCGTCGATATTGCCTTGATCAGCGCATGCACCGCGATAATGATAGAGTTATAGATCGCTTACGAAAACGCAACTTTATGGACGTCACACGCTCTTGAAAAATACGAACGGGCCTATACATGTACACTCAATATCGAGAGTATTACGTCATTATCCAAAACGTTTGAAGTATCGTTGTGGATCCCAAATTCTCGAATGAACGGCCATCACTTGTGGTCGTGATACCCGGGTCCCATAATTGTACCTGATTTTTCCATCAGGGCCAAAGCCAACGCATTATTTGCCGTGGTAGATGGAAGAGGCCATCTCAAGCTACTAAAATGTTCCTCACTTGGATGGGGTCTTTTACTTGCTCCTAAAAGTCACCCCATGAGACGGGCATAAAGAGCTGGGATGGCTAATGGCTTTTTACTATTATGAAAGTGCATAGCTGTCGTTCAAATACATATTCACTCACGACGAAGACTGAAAAACCAACCGTGTCGCCAAGGCCAAGCAATGTGAACCATGTTCACAATCTTTATCGTAATTTTGTTCTTACCTGTATCAATTTGCTGCGCAGATGAGCAGACAATGAAAAAAGAAAGACTTTGTTTGTACNAATGGTTCCATCAGCAGTTTTACGTAAACAGCCATCAAAAAAGATTGCTAGGTTAAGATACGGTATTCTGAATTTCCTGTCCGTGAAAATATCACCTTCTAAGGTGATAGCCATCATCAAGAAACAAATTACGCGTCAAATTATTGCCTGGATCTCATACGCCGTTTCTGGACAACACCTGCCAATGACGACGGCTTTTACAACTAAACATGGTGTAAAAACCGTCTGACGATATAATGATGCAACGCGTGGTTCTTGAAAAACTCACCGAATAAACGCGATGTTGATAACGTGTCTTGACTCATTAAGAATACTAGTTGATCTCCCCTTTGAGTTTGTCTGTCGCCATATTGGTTTTGTGACGCCTGCGGGACATGTCGTAAAATCATCGACCGTTTTATGATAGTCGTGAGGGGTCGTCGATATTGCCTTGATCAGCGCATGCACCGCGATAATGATAGAGTTTTAGATCGCTTACGAAAACGCAACTTTATGGACGGACGTCACACGCTCTTGAAAAATACGAACGGGCCTATACATGTACACTCAATATCGAGAGTATTACGTCATTATCCAAAACGTTTGAAGTATCGTTGTGGATCCCAAATTCTCGAATGAACGGCCATCACTTGTGGTCGCGATACCCGGGTCCTATAATTGTACCTGATTTTTCCATCAGGGCCAAAGCCAACGCATTATTTGCCGTGGTAGATGGAAGAGGCCATCTCAAGCTACTCAAATGTTCCTCACTTGGATGGGGTCTTTTACTTGCTCCTAAAAGTAACAATGAACAAGTCACCACGGCTTCTATCCCATGAGAGGGGCATAAAGAGCTGGGATGGCTAATGGCTTTTTACTATTATGAAAGTGCATAGCTGTCGTTCAAATACATATTCACTCACGACGAAGACTGAAAAACCAATCGTGTCGCCAAGGCCAAGCAATGTGAACCATGTTCTCAATCTTTATCGTAATTTTGTTCTTACCTGTATCAATTTGCTGCGCAGATGAGCAGACAATGAAAAAAGAAAGACTTTGTTTGTACTTGTAGATTTTTTTCTTCTTCACGTGATGAAATGTACGGGCCAGAATCACCTGCCTATTTGAGAAGATATTTTTTCAAGGTCGCATCTCGTGCCAGGCTCAGATGACTCCAGCATCGCCTTTTCAAAAGAAACTCACGGTGTGTTCTGGCCTTCGTGCGCCTGTGGCTAATTTCTGGCAAGTAATTTCTACATCACATGACAACCTGAAATTGTTTTGATTTTTTCCAAAAAGTCGTCTGTGTGATGGTTCTTTGTCAAAAACCTCACAAAAGATCATAACGTTGGTCGCGGGCTTTTTTAGGAGGAAGAGAAAGTTCTGGTAATTTATGTCCTCTTTGGCAAAACCGGGTGGTGGGTTTCAAAAAACGTGTACAAGACTTCGGCCGAAAAACATAAGGCGAGGCTCTAATTGGTTGGCAAAGTAGAAAGTGCCCGTCGATATCCGCAGCCCAAATCTTATGTCTTGGGAGAAAAACTAGAGAAAAAACGGGCCAAAAGAATTAACAGTGATAAATGACCAGTTGTATCTCTCCGCAAAAAGACAAGCCATTTTTTGTGTAATAGAAATCTTCGTGGCTTATGATCACAGGAGCGTCGTGGCCCATCCGAGTTTCTGCTTTATATAGCCAAACAAGAAACCAACTTATTCAGAAAAATCCTCCGCATTGACTACAAAGGGAACAAATGGAACCCTGACGAAAAATAAGACAACTGGACGACTGAATTCATATTGCTGCTATCTGGCTAGTGACAAGAGTAAATGTTTTACTAGTCGCACAGATTTTTTAAGCTTATAATGTACTTATTGGCTTTTCAGTCCCGATTTACAAGACCCTGAGGCCTTCAAAGCCAAATACATTGTACATATCTACGATGTGGACGCCTTCATAATCACCGGAAATATAACGTCTCATGACATTTCAAAATATAACTTAAAGGATTTTATGGAGACAAGTTATGAACTTTAGAATTGTACATTGTACATGTATATGTTTTAGCATGTCTACGATTTGACGATTCCATGTATGCTTTTAAAGATCATATTGTCAATAATTTCTTTGTTCTTTAGAGAAAGAATGGTTTTTCACATAATATGTATGTTATAATTAACTGTGTAGCCGTAACGCTGCACTGCCTTGACAGTTTCTCAAACCAATATCGATTTGAAGACGGCAAAACGTTAAACTCCCTACGCAGTTGTGTACCGCGCCCCCTTCGGTTTACCCGCTCTCCACAACTGCTTAACTTCGTAAAATTCGCCGCGTTCGGTCAACAGATGGCGTCTGGGCATGGCGCGAGTTTTACAGCCTATCAGCACGCTGCTTTCAGAACTGTTTGGCCCGTTGGCAACGGATGTTCTTGTGCTACCATGGCTACGAACCGCTCGGCCAATGAAAAAGTGTCTCAGGCCAGCTTGGTTACCGGTCGCTCGGTGCTCTCATTGGTCGACTCTCTCAGCGCCACCTGTTGACCTAACGCGGCGAATCTTACGAAGTTAAGCAGTTGTGGAGAGCGAGTAAACCGAAGGGGGCGCGATACACAACTGCGGAGGGAGTTTAGCAAAACGTAAGCATGTAAAGCCAAATTTGTGTCAGCTGATGTTGTTCCGTGTTGAACTTCTGCACTTTTGAGAACAAAAACCGGTGTGCAAGGATTTGGGTCTTCTACGAATCTGAGTCCGGTATAGGCCTATTGTTCCACGAGGAATTAGGATAATGGCTAAAGAAACCATGACAATTCGAATACATCCCTACAATAACAGACTATTGTAACCACGACTTGCAATCCTAGGACTCCCTTTCCTGTCACGCCTGTTGTGAACGATCAAATTCCTCGTTCAAATTTTATGCTCTAAAAAGGCTAAAGGAGTACCTTTTTCGGACATTTTTGATTTTGTTTGTACGTTTACATGTGTAACCGTTATGATGTCCATTGGTAGACTGCAGTACGTTTATGAAACTTTGGCTGCCGAGTAGGCCTATATTCAGAAAGATAACAGAGTGCGCCATCTCAGAGATAATCCAACGATACCCTACATCCGACAGTTCAACAATCCCCATAGGCCCAGCTCGGTCAAGTCAAGTGTCAAGTGATACCTCCTCGAGGAAAATGAGACCTGCGACATTCCAAATGAATGCACGCATAGAAACGAAGTCTGTCGTGCAGTGTTCCCGCTTTGTTTTGAAAAAGCTCGCAGCTGATTGCCACGTCTGACTGTGCAGTATCCCCGATCCCCTGTTGTCAAGTCGCGGCTTCTCCCTCACGATACTGTACAGAACTCTAGCAGACGGCATGATGTGCCCCAACATTCACAAAATGGTCAGGTAATTGACGTGCTGTGACGAAAATGGTCGCTGTGGCGGCCCTATTGAATAACAGAGTGCAACCAACATCCACACCAAAAATAGTGATTATTGGCTGCGGCGTTGTTGAGTTAATGCGCGCAATGCAAATGCAAGATGGTAGCTACGGCGGCCATATTGGATATCGGAACGCAACCCAAATCGATAGGCTTGTGTAGTTACCCTACCCCAACATCCACACTAAAAATGATGATGATTGGCTGAGGCGTTCTTGAGTAAATGAGCAGAATGCAAATTCAAGATGGTGGCTGTGGCGGCCATATTGATCGGGGCGCAACCAAAATCGATAGACGCTAGAAAAATACCGTACAATTTTATTCAGCCACGCCTTTTGAAAATGGGGTGATGTGATGGACAAGACATATCATGACTGTGTTCAGAAGTGCACACACAGTTTTAAATCGTGACTAACGACCCGAAGCTAATGTTTGTTGCTGTTATTACAAGTTACAATGTCATTAGGTAGGATGTCTGAAAATAATTCATCTTTCTATTCAGTCTAGACAATCGTCTATGGAACCTTTGGAAGTGGTTTTAATCAGTTTCTGAGTCCCGGGTGATATTTACTATCCGAAGCAGTTAATTTCCTGGATTCGTATTAACAATTCGATGTGCAGAAATGTAAGGCTTAATAGTTCGTGTTTGAGAAACAGGAAGTTTGTTTGAAAGTGCGGCAGGTTCGCAGCAAGTTCAGCGAGTTGCCGACAGCGACGGCAGTCGAACGTATCGTGAACGAATCGTAAACTTGCGGAAAGTCAGTGGATCACCCACATTAGGTCATTTTTTATCTCGGAGCCAGTGTTTTATTAAAAAGGTAAAATGGATGGAAACACTCAGGACTACAAGCCTCCGAGGCCCTTTTAAAACATCCCCACTGCCCAACACATTACGAAATCGGGATTGACGGAAACATTAAGAATGGAGGTGTGATTTTAGCAATGCTCTCTCGGCTACCCCACATGATAAAATTGACATTAGAAAGAAAATATCAAGAGTTGTTATTCTATAACAATGGTGAGTTCTCCCTCCCTGGTAATGCATCCATTAAATAGGCGACTTAATCACAATGGTAATGTTTAACTCCGGCGAAGTATTGAGAAAACATTTCTCCCAAAGTGACCCAGCGGGTGATTTTCACGGAAGGTGCCGACAGGCTGGCTTAGTCTTTTGGTTTGGTGTCATTTGCTGAACGATATATGGGAGTACGTAAAAGGTCTTGGGGAGTTATCGAAGTTGCATTATGTCTAGGCGCGGTTTAGGGAAAAGTTTGGCCTACACTATGACTTGGGATGAAAGCACCTCGGGGCCAATGTCCATCATCCTTACTAATAATAAATAATACGCCAAACAAACACATTACGGATCACATGATCCTGGTCATGTCAGCTGGGGTAGAGTAGAGTAGGCCCCCTAGTAAGAATAAATACTAGAATACTAATACTAGAATACGCCTTTACTCTTTCTTTTGGAGCATTTGTAGAATTAAATAAAATCTTCATTCATTCAACTTTCAAAGGTTGAAATTGACAAAGAATAACAAGAGAAATAATTTACGGAGTGATGAAGCATTTCTTTATATTTTTCTCATGATTGTACTGAAGGAACTAAAAATTTCGCCTGGTAGGAATGAATCGGTGAAATCTCAATGCGTCTGAAAAGTACCTCATGTTGATTTTCATTGCCAACACCGGTGACAAGCCCATTCATCATTACAGCATCTGCACAAATCTCTTTCGGTACCCAAGAAGGAGTTCACCAAGTGCTTCCTCGATCCCTTAAGACGCGACCAAGAGTCGAACTTGGGCCCCTCGAATACGAGTCTGAGACCCAACCACTACGCCACCGCGTTCCTGGTGAGAATTTATCTTTCGGTCCCATGTTGATTTGATGATCCAATGGCTGTGATGCGGACATGTGGATGCATGGAATGAAGGAGGAAACCGAACTCCTCGCCAAAAGAACCTGCACTTTCAACGAGAGAGTCACCTGAATGTTCCATCCTGACGTGTGCCGATTTAGATACATGCGTACCCATTTTGAAGTGTACTTTCGAAAAATTCCACACCCCATGCCTATACGACGAGTATCAATATTTCCACGTGAAATTTCACTTAAGTTTCAATTCATTCCATTCGTAATCTCGCCCGCTCTCTGATTTCACCGAATGATTATTTCGACTCACAGCTGAAAGCACCTCGTCAAATCTTTTGTTAGTGATTTCCACGTTGATTAGAGATTTCGCACCATTACAAAGGATTTGACGGGGGAAGAAAGCGTAAGCCAGTGCGATGTGACTCGTCTTGGCTTAGCAGATTTATCGTAATCTTAACACCGTGGATGAAGGTGGAATTCGATACGCAAGCTAGGCGGAAAAACAAAAACGAAATATTTAATTGAAAAACCACGCTAATCTTTCAAATATCTATTCATATGTAACGCCCGTCGTTTTCGTCAAAGCACAGGATCTACTACTGTCCCAGAAGACACGCACGGCACCAACGCGAGGAATCACAACGGCCCTCGGCCAACAGGAGCTCCTGCATGAGAACAGACTGCCAGTCTTGGTAGCAAGAACTGCACTCGGGCCCATGCCAAATACATAACTCATCCCTTGCCATAAACCTCTGCCACTGCCAAAACAGGCACAGACGAGTTTCCAAGTCCACAAAAGATTATCCTAATCCACTAGTATGGTGAAAGAAAAGAGTGTTATAGAAATGAACATATTTTGAGTGTATTGGTTGAACATAAGACAAAGGTTTATATGTCACACTTGCTCAACCTTTACCAGTGGGATGTAAAGGGTATATGGGAGTTTTTGTGGGACTAATGCAGTAGGGAAAAGAGTAGAAATAACAAAGGTGGTGGTGTAATAGTTTTTTTTCAGAGCTGTTTAATCATGTCTGCCATGCAGCCAGATTCCCATTTAACACCTGGTGGGGTCAGCACATTAAAATGAGAGACTTTGCCAGAGTCTCACGCAGAGTGGGGATCGAACCTGGGACCTCCTGACCGCCAGCCAGATACTACCCTCGACACCACGGCGGCTCCTCCAAGCAGGCGACCCTCCAGTCGTGCCCCGAGGTTCTCGCATGAGCAGAAACTGCTCATTTAGTGATAAAACATCATGAATAACTTGAGAAAATGACAAGTGATCAACTTCCTCTTATCTTCAATCTTCACTGCCTTTCGCTGGCTTAAAATAACATTTCGCTGCCGATACTTGCGCTGATATTCCGCAGAGGCTGATCAAAAACAAAGAAAAAGCAAGATTGCAGCCGTTTCTTATAGTCGTCTATAACTTTATAAAAGTTGTTGAGAATTTGAATCGATGACAAAATGACAGATTTCATGATTTCACAAATCGCCAGTAAGAGTTTATTTTTCATTAGTTCCAACTGCGGGACAGGCAGGACTGACAAGTGTAATGGTGGAGAATGTCTCCCTGGAAAAGTGTCCGAAAACCTGAAGGTAGGCCTATCTGTATTTGTTTGTTTCCATCAGGGCCGAAACAATAGCATTATTTGGCCTGGTGAAGAGACCATCTCAAGCTACATGTACTCATGCTCCTCAGTTGGATGGGGTCTTTTACTTGCCTTGCAAAGCAACATAGCACCATGACTGTCCCATGCGACGGACGTGAAGAGCCATGGATGATAGGCCCATATGAACCGGGCTGGATTCGAACTAGGGACCTGCCGCTTGCGTAGGGGACGTGATAGCCACTATAGGCTATCAAGGCTCGACACTTCTGTGACACACAGTAAATAAAGTCTACCGAACCCTGAAAGTCTCGGGTAGGCCTCGTGCAAGAGACAAGCTGAAAGAGCAGGGGTTATTTTCATACCCTTACTATCGTGTACAATATTATTGTCCACGATGAAACAAAAGCCTAGTTATTCATCACGGTATCGGTTGCCATTTCGTCGGCGCCAGTGGCAGACTTTTTCTATGCCACCTGCCGAAGAAACACTGTGAAGACGGTGAAGAATTGTCATCAAACTTGGTCGCCGTGTTCGACCCGTCGCCCCGCCATGGAGCTTAACTCGCGGGTATTGATTTCACCGGCGGGAAAGGTGGGCATTTCGCCACATTCATCGCAACGACATCCGTTCAAGACATCAATGTGAATATTGTAAAGGAGGCTTAAGAAATGCCACCAAACTGCACCCAACACATAAAACCTTTAAAATATGTACGATTCCCAAACATGGCTAGCTTGGTTTGCATTAGTCACTCGAATAGGCTCAGCCACAAATGGACAATTAATCTGCAAGACCCAGTTCCTGGGGTAAAGAGGTGTCGCTTGAATCGGTCAAGGTGATTTGTCAAAGAGTCGTTTGTGTAAATACCCATCTCCACCGATGGAGTTCCCTCATTGGGGATTATGCGGCTTCGCGACGCATCAAAACAAGACAAATCTATAGAAACGTTCTTTGTGACGGTTGATCCCCTGAATACTCTCAGCGCTTACATAAGTATGTCACGTACTTTTCAAAGGATTATGCAAGAAAGGCAAAAAAATGTGGTTAAAAAGCTGTGACTGAAATCTTAGTTTCATTGATTTTACCACCAAAGGGAGT
The DNA here is from genome assembly GCA_002633025.1 of Notospermus geniculatus. Classification (NCBI taxonomy): domain Eukaryota; kingdom Metazoa; phylum Nemertea; class Pilidiophora; order Heteronemertea; family Lineidae; genus Notospermus; species Notospermus geniculatus. The sequence goes on from NMRB01000036.1 coordinate 749,119, forward strand.
CTTGAAACTGATCGAGCCTGGTACAGAGCGTCAGTTGCTGAATCCTTTATGAGGTTTTTAAAGGAACTTACAGTGGCGTTGACAGATTAATCAGTCTGCCATTAGATGGTAATTCGTATTCCTTAATTCACCTCACTTTTTCAAATAGTAGAACCAAATAAAACGGCTCTCAGACAGTCATTAGTCTGCGAAGTCGTCAACTAGTGGGTATACTCTAAAGCCAGCAACACACCACGCGATATCGCAAGCTACATGTACTCGCCACCGATCCTCTCGCCAGCCACCGCAGATTAGGCGCTATCGTTCTTGTGGTGTGCGGAGGACCGCTTCATGAACGTGCAACAGCGCCTCCTCGTCATCAACGTTGACAGCCAGGTGCCATATTCATGAAGCCTTCGCAACTTTGCGTGCACGCATATCTATTGTAAGGTAGTTAGTGAACAATAGGGCATGTGCAGCCAAACAATAGACTTGCGTGCACATGAAGTGCGAAAGCACACCGCGCTCCCGATCAAATCACCATGCACGATGCAAAGCAAGAGTAAACAGTGTAAACAGTGTGGAAATTCTGTAATCTTGTGCATTGTGAGTTTAATACGCGAGTATTTTTGTGCCAGCCTCGTTTACTGGCTTATTGACTTGCGGGATAATAATTTCTCTTTATACATTTCGATTGTCTTTTGACGCTGTCAATGCCTGCGGACAATGAACATTGAAGAATGCTTAATCTCCTTTTTGCGGATTTAGAATTGGCTTTGCAGGGCTGGCTTGGGAAACTTGCCATTCAATGGGCACAGGAATAGATGTGTAGTTTGCTTCTGACGGGGATCTAAAAAC
>NMRB01000036.1:751286-784471 GCA_002633025.1 Notospermus geniculatus
ACACAATCAAATATCTGTCCATGAGCATCATCACACAAATGTATGATGATGTTTTGAACAAATGTATGATCGTGTAGACAGGCCTTTAAACCTCACAAAAAAGTTCTAGTAATCGCTAGACCGTCGATTCAATATTCTTACGGTAGACTTCAGTAAATATCAGCCAGTACGATGAGCTGGTAGGGGAATATTTACGGTGATTCCAATAAACCAGTTTCCCTAGGCTAACGGTAGAATATCGGGAAACATGGCTAAGACGATGGCAGTTTTTTTTCAACTGAAAGGAAACAATAGCTGATAGCCGGTGTAACGTTCTTGAATATTCCCCATCTGTGATTTTCTGACCGAATATTCAAAGCTGCGACAGGACAATTGGGACACACGCAGAGAAACGTGTCGATCTATCTGCCAGCGTACATGTATATGGGGAAACACTGACAAACGGAAACACTTGCAGATGTCACACCTGCCAGCTCGCACGAGAGGACGCTGATGTGTAGCAGCGCATTTAAAAATTTGTCCTTGTGCGTCCTTGTGTTTTTGTCCTTGTGCGTAAGCCATGAAAATGAGAAAATGAAACTACAATGTATTTGTAACAACAAGTCTACCGGAAGCTTGTGAATCAGCTGCCAGAAAATTGCCGAATACAAACAAATTGCGTTGTTTTGTATTAAAAAAAACGACGAAAGTCGCGAAACGCTGGCAAGATTGAATCAACCGAGTTTCATTGGCTTTATTTCTTCTGGTCATCATATCAACTTTTGTAGATATCATTTCATAAATGCATCTACGTGGTCATGTGGTATCGGACCGTTAAAAGCTTGCCCGAGGCGGCGCTAGACACTGTGAACACATTCAATTTGTCCTTTTTAGTTGTGAGGTCAAAACAAGGTTGAAGGTGTAGCTACTGAGAAAGGTTCTATCTGTAGGGGATGTTGAAACAAGTAATAAGACACTCTCTTAAAATGTGAGGGCAATGAAGGGAAAGACATATCACGTGTCAACCACCTTATCCTATACTGCGCCATTGGCAATGGTGTGCGACGTTCCCCGATTTTAAGAGAAAGATTCATTCACGGTCCGATGCACTCATTTGTTTATTTGGAAACCGATGATTTGCGGGTATGTCGACAGTGTAAACGTTCCTTCAGTCGTGAAACAAGCGAAATTGAAGCAAAATACTTCAAGGTAATATTAGTTCATCGAGACGTGAAATGTTGGGGGTTGTGATCTGAAGCAAACATGCTCTTGGTTCAGAATCTCGGGCGGAAATCCGAGATAAAAATGTTTGATTTCGATACTGATCTGTTTGGTCGACTCAAGTGATAAACATTTTATATTGATCGGCTCAGAACGACCCGAAGAATGTCTAAAATATTCCACAAGGCGAGATTATCTACCCAATGCAGAGGTGATTATCAGTTCTATCTGCATGCTTATGATAACGACGCTGCGACGCCCTCAGCCAAGCCTCATTACGTCGAAGTCTGCAGCTCATCTTGTTCTTGTGTGCCGTCACAACTTAAGCCTAGGTCACATATCCACTCCGGGGCCCGTACGGCGACCGTACGGCGAGTAAAAACAGACATTTTGGCCAATTTCTACGGTGCCCAGTTTGATCTAGTTTAATTTCCGCTTATCCATTGAGGCGATTTCGGCATAATTCAGCTTCGATCTGAGTTTCAGTCTCAAAAATCCACAGCAAGCCGCTGGGTGGGGAAAATCGTACAGCGCCCGGTGGCATTTGTGACCCAGGCTTTAGCAACTTTCCACTGTAGTAGGCCTACAGTCTCAAAGCACTTCACATTGTTCCCCATGTCGCCCCTGAAAATTTTCATGGGGAACTCAAGGAGCAGCTCATTTAGGGCATCACTTGATCCTTTCACACCAGATGAGAGTACGAATTGGCGAATTGGCAGGGAATTCAACAGGTGACCTGTCGGGCTCGAATCCGACGGTCAACACTGCGCCAGTTGTTGTTGTTGTAATACATTTATTGTAAAACTAAAGATAGAAGTACAAAGGGGCCAACGCTGAGGCATTACTGGCCCAACTGCGCCAGTTGGTCCCTTGCCACATCACCTTCTTAGACGTAGCACCTTTCCTGTGAAGGACTTTGTTCTGCAAAAACCCTGTGTAAGATGCCGTTGCCACCGAATCGATCCAGTACATTTCAGAATTTACACATTCGTCAAAGACTTCACTGACGGCTACCTGGTATGCGCAGTAACGCGTCTCTCCCTTGTCGGCAACGACATGAATATTCAAAATTTCTACTTTGACTAGCATATGGTAAATGGTAGCCATGCCTGTAGCTAAAGAGATGCTTGGGTCTTTCGACCTCTTTTGTACGGAAAGAAAATTTCCTGGTTTTTTTCAAAGAACATTTACGCCAAAGCCAAGCGGAGGAGGGTGTCACGGAGAGAGACCATCCTATCTTGGATGGGGTCTTTACTTGCCCTTGTAAAGGAAAAAAGTAACAGCCACCACGGCTTACTGTCCCATACGTCGGACGTGAAGAGCCAGGGATGATGAATCCCATATGGCCCGGGTTGGATTCGAAACCAGGACCTGTCACTTGCTGATAGGATGTGATAACCATTTGGGTATTAGGGCTCTATGATGATGTTGTAGTACTTCTTGCGAGGTCCAGACAAAGAAATTTGACACTTGATCCAAGGGTACCAGCCAATGACCAGATCATCCTCCATCACAATCAGCCTCAACCAGACATCTACCCCTTGGAATATTCGAATTACAAAAGTACAAGCCATGTACCAGGCTTGCCGTCTTTGAACTAGGCCTATGGCTTCCACACACGATCGATACTTTCACCTTTCCCAACGAAAGAAGCCAAGGAAGAGAGCACGACGAAGAATCGGAAATTTCGGTACGACCGCAATGTTTTAGAAAACAAAACAATGAGCTGTGACGAGAATAGAATGAAAGAGGCTTATCCCGTATAAATCGGTGAATTACAGACTCTGAGGATAAAGTAAAAGGGAGGACAAAATGACGTCGAATAGCAACGACGAAACTGGACTAAAGGCGGATTTATACTTCTGACGCCGTCACCCCGCCGTATTAAATACGCCAGGCCGGTTTACTCCAAGCATGCCAAGCATAATACGCTAGCGTTTTACGGCGGGGTGACGGCGTCAGAATAAATCCGCCTCAAGGCAGACTGGAAAAGTTGACATTTTTACGGAAGCTGTTGTTTTGCTACAATTGTAGCTCCTTCTCATTGACTGACCAGAGCTTTGTACGCCTCCATCCGGACTAGGCACTGGCGTTGGGTATATCGGCTCTCGCAGCAGAGAGATCTGCGTCAGCATCGCCGGTCCGTAAGGATTTCATAGAGGGCGGAAGCGACGTCCACTAGCTTGGAACCCGATACCGGTCTGTTATGGACAGGATTAGACTCGCCGTTTATGTATACGACGGAAGAAGACCCTGAACTGAGACACAATACAGCCATCGTCATATGACGTACGATCGAGCAAAGTTGACTAACTATCATTACTAAACCGTGAGAGACAATGCCAACACAATTTGTAGACGAAACAATGGAATTAGCGCCGGAGAGGGACATCACCAAACTACGTCTATTACATTACAGCATATTCGTAGCAGTGAATTCTCCCTTCATCAAATCACTGCATTGTTTCTTTATCGATTTGCGTCGTTGCTGATCGGGGTTCGATATCCGAGACGGCGTCGCCGTGGGGGTTCAAGATACGTGGTGTAAAATCGACCCGTTCCTCGAGAGGAGGACCTGTCCCGGCCTTTGTGACACCCGAGTCCCCGTTCTCACGGGGGACATTCGTGATTGTTGTGTACATACTGAAGACAAAAATAATCCGTGAAGATCTGATCCAAAGGTGAAGTGTCCATTGAAGATGAACTCTCTACAGATGACCTATACAATTTGGGATCAGTTTACACTCACAGTCTGCCATATCAAATACGTTTTTTTCGCATCGTCATTTTAGTCGTTTTAAATTACGTATTGGGGAAAACATGACGTTAAATGGCATTCTTTTACAGTAAGTTTTTAGTCTTACAGTTTCTTAGGGTTTCTAAGATGTATCAGGTTTATTTGGTTCACTTCCTTAAAGTTCAGCACAGTATTCCAAGTACTGTGGACTCTTTTTAAAGGACATCTTAAGGGCTGACAGATGTTAACCTTGGTTAAGAGGTGTACTGATTATACAGAGATGTCCCCTGCCAGAACTCCCGCTGTGCACTTCTGCCCAAAAACACTCCATGATACGAAATTCAAAATATCGATATAATACATGTACACCAAAATCGCAACTGAAGGTCACAGTGTCGTGGGTTTGCCACTGGGATCTATAGCTCCTTCAGCATCACCAATATCAAAAGCGTCAGTGTCAGGACTTCGATTCGAAGATATCAACAGCTTCCTGTGTGGTCAGCAATGCGACCATCACCAACAGGAGAAGCTGGATCCTGGCATTTGCCAGACCTCTCAGGCCACAGAAGTGCAACTTTGGCTTACTTATTTCATTGAATCGAGCCCCAACTCAAATACAGACGGACAACATATAGGACGGGTTAATGTACAGCAGCAGGAAACTGAAGTGTGGAGAAAACCTGCACTGCCATGCAACCTCGATAGACAGTCGCCCTCTCTATCACATTACGACGACGGGCCCAACTTTCACCCCAAACTACCCACTGTAATTGGGATAAGCTACCGAAATGTAATATGACTCAAAGCTCGCAGACATCAGCCATGTTCATTCCTAAAGTCTGGAATCGAAACTAATACATCCCGATTCATTACTTTTTCAATCTAAAATGTACAGATTCAATTATGTTTCTCGGTTAGAATAGAAATTTGCTATATCAAGATCATCATATCATAAAAAGATCTAAGATTCTGTCTATCCTCCGAGCTAAAACAATCATTCTGTTTGTATTCTAGTTAACTTATATATCCCGTTATCCTGCAGGTATAATGTTGAATTCAACCATTTCATATTCCGAGAAGTGAGTTACTACAGGATGTCCCAAAGTTTGATTTCCCTTAGGAGATCCAAAGCATTTGATAGGACATGATTCTGCTTCTGGATGTGTCCAAAGCATTTGATAGGACACGATTCTGCTTCTGGATGTGTCCAAAGCATCTGGCAGGACACGATTCTGCTTCTAGATGTGTTCAAAGCATTTGACAGGACACTCTGCTTCTGGATGTGTCCAAAGCATTTGACAGGACACTCTGCTTCTGGATGTGTCCAAAGCATTTGACAGGACACTCTGCTTCTGGATGTGTCCAAAGCATTTGATAGGGTGACCTTTTATCACGTTGTTTTGGTCATTCATTTTTTCGTCATGCCAAGTGACTAAATGACTGGTAAACACCAAAGCACAGCACCTTCCATGTAACATTGCACCGGAACTCACTACTGATTTGTACGATTTAATTACCACGAATAAAGTTAACAATAGTAATAAATCAGATCTTTCACTGGCATTGCGTATAGAGCGACGTATCGGCGTAGTAAGCATGACACAAAAAAGTATCATTGGAATGAATCTTCTCGGCAAATGTTTAATTGGTTGATTATATTCCAGCGTTGATACCGAAGCCCCTGGTTGGGCTTTAATGACTTGCTGAACAACGTCAAATACCACTTAACAACATCATTACAGCGATGAGAACAATGCATGTGCACTTGATATGTACCGCACAGAAAATAACGTATCCTAAAGATAGTGGGTGCCTTCTTTTGATGACAATTAAGAGTCAGCTGAAGGCTTGTTCATTTATCCTTGTAAACCTTTGAAATTTGGGAGGCGACGTCACTGTCTCATAGTGCAAGTTTGACACCATGGAGGGCCAATGAAGTGAGGAGGTTTCGTATGCCCTGTATGAACGCCATAAGGGACTTTATTGTCAATAGGTGGCAGCAGTACTGCTGCACTGGCGGTCTTGAACAAGACGCCACCTACATTTGTAATCCATGACGGCCAAAGGTTCCCATTAATAAACCAAATTATAAACCAAATTGAAGTCGTACATGTACATGTAACACTTCAACAGACTTTCCGGCCGGCAATGACATCCACATGAAGTCGTTCTTGTTGAAAGTCGTCCCAACGAAAAGGGGCTGATGTGCTGAACCATTGTTTTTACTATATTATTAGTTCATTAATTTCTTATATTAGGCCATCAAGCCCTCATCAAGCAAGTTAGGCTGATATTTATCAAGAGGAATATCATTCCGTCTGCACCGGCAATGACAGCACATGACATCGTCTCTTGACGCTGTGAAAAGCCCGTCCAGTAGAAATACCATACATGTAAATACCGTCGCTTGCGGTCGAAATGCATACATAGTTACAGCGTTTGTCGAGTAACAATCGTGATTGCTTCAAGCCCCAAGCAAAATTATGAAGTATAAGATAAGATTGCCCTATCAGGCTGAATAATTGCACTTCGCTTTTTTATGAAAGTTACAAAACAACGCGAATGACAGACTCGATTTTTGCGGCGAGGGGTCTTTTTAGCGCGAGGGCGAATTGCAATATCATTATGTATTTGCAGAGAAATTATCTGAAACGACCCTGGCTCAGAGATTAGAACCTCGAGAAGAGGGTCTTTATGGAGCCCAAAAAAGGTTCACAATATACAAAAAGCCATGATGACCAATACACCCAAACCCTGCGGAGTATTCCTAGAAATCTAGCGGCAGATTACTTATGACCGGGACTGTACTGTCGCTTCGGATTAATCCACTTACGAAACGAACTTGCAACAGGCTGCTTTGAAACTGTCGTGAAGAAATTAAACAGGCAGACCAGGTTCCAGGTACCCTGGCGGCAATGGCCAACACTAAATCCCGATCCTCCTGAAACTTTTTTGGCCATTCACTTGGGGCCGTTACTTGTGTACAAAAGAAGAAAGAACGTGAAAAAACACACAAAGAATCTCGATAATTTGACATGAACTTTTCACGGAAAAAACCATAAAATTAGAATCAATAAATTTCTGCTGACCTTTAACAATCTAATAAATACTGACATTATCTGTAAAAAAAAATAATAATATCAAGAAATTTTGTTAAAGAAAACGAGCTATTTTTTCCCTCATTTACAAATTGTATTGTCTATTTCAGCGTATCTCTCTCCTTGTTTGTAATCATCCTCGCTTGAAATTTAAAACCCATGCATTACAATCATCATGTGTGTGTATCAATCACCGCCCATCGGATTTGATCTATCATTTGCGGCAGTGATAACTGACTTTGCTATTCAAGCGTGATAAATATGTTAAACCAATCGATAACGAACCAATGACATTCATTATTCGTGGCATTTTTTCCCTCGGGCATTTTCTTCGTCAGGTGAGCTGCTTGGTTAAAAGTCACGAGGCCGCTGGAAGACCATCTTACCTCTAAGGGGTAATGACGGTGACAAACTAAGCGACGTGTTTTGTAGATCTATTGTATTTTTTGCCCAACTGCACCTATAATTACAGTATATAGTACGTCGAAACGCCATGCAAAACACCTACGGTTGATCTGTCGTTGGGGTAACGTTTTAGAATGTTCCCTATAGGCGAGTGTTCCCCTAGTATTTTCTGACGGAATCCGGGGCGGAATAAGCAGCGACTTGACAGTAGGGGACACACAGATCTACACGTATCTCTCCCAAACAATAAGGGTAAACGCTGGCAGATCTGGAAGAGCCTATTATTTTTTAAAATCGTAAGATTTTCGTGTCCTTTTTTGTTATTCTATTTTCCTGAGTTTTCGTGTTTTAGGATCACGCGACAGCATCAAACTAATAAAAGAATTGTATCTTTTAACTTGTAATGGACTCTGGAGACAGGTATTGATTCCACGACGGTATTTATAAATTGTTGATTCACCTAACGTGTAATGGATGAATGTGTCACATGCTAACTTTCGTCAACAAAATGTCGTGTATTGTCACTGGACAGGCACGTGGTACTCCAACAAAAAAAACAAACATCAGAAAATGTCTGTTGTTGATATTGATTGCCACACCCCCAAAACAACACAACATACCTTCCGATAACGTGGCGGTGGGTATCCAATGATCAGACGAAGACTGTTGACATTCAAATGATCACGCAAAGACAACAGTCACGGTCCACAGCAGTTACCGAATTCTTTTGATGATGTCCACTGGAGATTTTTAAAGTTTTGGACATTCACTTTGATTCTGTCTGTCCGTCTGTCGGTGTATTGCTCCGACTGTCTTAACTTCCGTTTTAGCCAATCATCTACTTGCCCTTGCAAAGGCAAAAGGTACAAAGGCAACACACCCTACTGTCCCGTGCGACGGACAGAAGAGCCAGGAATGATTAATTTCATAAGGCCCGGGATTCGAACCTGGGACCTGCCTCTTGCTACCAATAGGCTCTCAAGGTTCGAAATGTTTAGGACGTGTTATGAATTGATTTCAACCATAGCCAACGCACTTGACAAGCGTCAGAAACAGGCCTAATTATCCAATTGAAAAACCAATGAATAATGTGTCAGACCCAAATGATGCCCAGTCGGTATCCGCCCCGTGAAGTAAAAGCCCCATCAAGAAGTTCAATAAAAATGGTTCATCAGTATGCGTCACGCATGTGGGAAAATGACAAAAATCCGACTTACGTGAGTCGGTTGCATTAAGATACGAGACATGCAGCATACGACTTTTTGTAATCGGTCTATTCGAGAGATGTGACTCCAATTTTTGTATAGAGAAAATGACACAGCACACAGAGACGTGTCAAACCGTTTTTTTAAGACAACACATCAGAATCACAAAAGACTTATTGAACCTTCAAGCTTGAATCCCCAGGCTTCAATCTTCAAGCTTGAACCCGAACTTCAATCTTCAAGCTTGAACCCGAACTTCAATCTTCAAGCTTGAAACCGAACTTCAATCTTCAAGCTTGAACCCGAACTTCAATCTTCAAGCTTGAACCCGAACTTCAATCTTCAAGCTTGAAACCGAACTTCAATCTTCAAGCTTGAAACCGAACTTCAATCTTCAAGCTTGAAACCGAACTTCAATCTTCAAGCTTGAAACCGAACTTCAATCTTCAAGCTTGAAACCGAACTTCAATCTTCAAGCTTGAAACCGAACTTCAATCTTCAAGCTTGAAACCGAACTTCAATCTTCAAGCTTGAAACCGAACTTCAATCTTCAAGCTTGAAACCGAACTTCAATCTTCAAGCTTGAAACCGAACTTCAATCTTCAAGCTTGAAACCGAACTTCAATCTTCAAGCTTGAAACCGAACTTCAATCTTCAAGCTTGAAACCGAACTTCAATCTTCAAGCTTGAAACCGAACTTCAATCTTCAAGCTTGAAACCGAACTTCAATCTTCAAGCTTGAAACCGAACTTCAATCTTCAAGCTTGAAACCGAACTTCAATCTTCAAGCTTGAAACCGAACTTCAATCTTCAAGCTTGAAACCGAACTTCAATCTTCAAGCTTGAAACCGAACTTCAATCTTCAAGCTTGAAACCGAACTTCAATCTTCAAGCTTGAAACCGAACTTCAATCGGAGTTGTCTCCGAAGACGCTGGTTCTTCAGGGCGCGGTCATGCATTTTTCCTTCTGGACTTTCGCAGTCGCAGTTTTTAAGCATTTTTCTCGCGACGGGAACATCGAGCAATGGGAGCAGTCAGCCGCGCATATTGCTAACAGATGGCAGCACAGTCTTAGCGGACCTAATGTACAGGAAATCTATTATGATCGCTGCTCGATCGATAATGACTGGGTCCGCTAGATGCATTGAATTGGGCCCTAGTGACACCTAGTGGTCAACTCGCTGACAGCTCCTATTGAAACGCTGCCGAGATGTTACAACTCTCGTTGGCTGCCACACGACAGTGACTCATCATCTGCCGAGACGATCGGGCAAAAGGGATCCGATTTTGTGACCTTTGAACAAAGGGACGAAGGTCTACATATAACAGCTTCTGAAAGTCTACAATCACCATTTTTCTGTTTTCAATGTCTGGCTACCCAAAGCAAAGCCGCGTTTCATTTCCTGTTGTATCCATTAGGATTTCGCCAATAATTGTCGACGGATTCGGTTAGAAATCGCCGTTTGATCGTTCTTAGATCAAACGGAACTTTCTCTCTCAGGGTCCAATGAGTTACAAGTATTTTAGACTGGTATTGTCTGTGGACACAGGTCTGAACGATCCCGTCTCATCCACTGAACCCAATATCGACACAACAAAAGATCTTACCCACATTAGGAACGAAACGGGAAATCAACTACGGTAAAAATAAACGCTATTTGCTTGAGCGAGTTCTTGGGCGGAGTTTCTGGGTCTTCGAAAATTCTCTAATGATGCACGAGTAATGAGTCGAGTGTCTCTATACCTTGCAAAAACAAAGAAACATGCGGAAGCCTTTGTCGAATCAGATCAAACCACGACGTGTACTCGCTCTCTAATAGCTTCCTGTATTTTCTCCCGATAAGAAAAAACAATTTCACCTGGTTGATGAGGTATTTCAATTGACTGCGGGGTACGCCTTCGTTAGCTGCGGGGCAGCTCTCTGGTATAACTTCCGTCGTCTGCGCAATGCGCGAATGTCATTTCTCATGACCTTTTATGATGACTTGCTATGTGATATAACAGATCATAAGAGGGTCTTGGGTCATGTATCTACTCATTCATTATTCCAAACAGAGATGTTCAATTTTTTGGCCGGTTTCTGTTTTAAAATGCAAATATAGGTTTAACATATAATATGGTGTTATTCATGGTTTTTTTAAATGATACATGTAATAACAACAGTAATGTTCTTCGAAAAATCGCCTTCAAATCTCACATAATACATGTGCAATAATCATGTCCATCTCAATGGCGTTGCCAAACCCCTCTTTCGTTTTGTTTTGATTTGGGTTGTTTTTTTTTCATTTTTTTCAAATAACGTTTGGTTAATGCCTCGTTTCGGTTTGGGAAAACCGCGGGACTCCTGTGATGACGGATGACGTCATCATTTCGCCTCGTTCTAATCTATTACGCTTGACTACCACTGAAATACATCGCCGCGAATGAACATTGACATATAAATCAAACCCATCGGGGTTGGTAATTCAATTTCAATGCCACTCACGCGATTCGAGAAATCTGTGAAACTATAAACTGGCTAATCAGACTGTCGTGCAGAGGGCTTCCCAAACGAGATATCCACTGACCAGGGGGGATGAAGGTATCCGTTCCACACCCGAAGCTAACCCGACGGTATTATGATACGACGGATGATTCAATAATGAGGCCTTGGCAGCCGGAGCGACAGCGGTGACACCGCCAGAGGAAAGTGGCGAGCGATTGGCGGTCTCATTATCTGCAAACAACCAGAATTCAACTAGCAACAACTTGACGTATCCCTCACAGCCACATTATGTCCGCTCCAATTATCTTTATCCTATTTGTGAGAATTCTATAGACCAAGTGGGTATTTGACAAACGGCGCTCCGGGCTCAGAAGTTTTGTTGACAAATTCAGAAACTTCTCTGTTGCATCACAACCAACCGATACAGACGAAGCAAACGATTTTTGAAACAACGGTATTGGTTCAATCTACATGGATCAGGGGCGAATGGGGTGGGGTGGGGGTGGGGGTGGGGTTGGGGTTATCTGTATGAATATTGGTCTCAGTATCACTGTCATTATTAGCACCTGCATGATCAATATCTGTACCAAAAGCAATATCTGCATCAATTTCGGCACCAAAAGCAATACCTGCATCGATATCGGCACCAAAAGCAATACCTGCATCAATATCGGCACCAAAAGCAATACCTGCATCAATATCGGCACCAAAAGCAATACCTGCATCAATATCGGCACCAAAAGCAATACCTGCATCAATATCGGCACCAAAAGCAATATCTGCATCAATTTCGGCACCAAAAGCAATACCTGCATCAACATCGGTACTAAAGGCAAGATGAATCTCTTGATTAGAGGCGATGCCACGTTAGGAATCAATGCGGAACACGCTATCATCTCACATCATGCAATCATTGTCTCTACACAGAGAAAAAGTTCATTACAAGTGTTTTGAAAAAGCGTCAATCTGTCCATTCCTATCAACGGTTTCATTGAGAGCGAGAAGATGTAGCCATCCGTTCATTATTGAGTCATTTAAGCTCTACCGCGCATTCAGCTCAATTTGACGCTGTCAGTAAACCTACCAAATGAGCATATCCAGTTGGCTAGACGGCCAATTGGGAAATGAGCTACAGATGATAGTAGGCCAAATTGCAACGAGGGCCGGCCATGACGTTGTGGAGATTTGCCTGACGTGGCGACTTTTCTCCTGTCAATTAAAACTTGCGGACCTGCATTCCTAAGTCTACCAACTCGGACCTGCATTCCTAAGTCTACCAACTCGGACTTGGATTCCAACTACCAAATCCGGAGTTGAGTTCCTAACTCTAGCGACTCGGACTGGCGCTCCTAAGTCTACCAACTCGGACTTGGATTCCTAGGACTACCAACTCGGATTTGCATTCCTAATGCTACGTTCACACACAATACGGATTTAAACCGAATTCCGAAGTGCGCATTCCGGAATTCGGTTTAGTCAGTGCGCATTAAAAACCGTCAGTTCACACTAGCGTAACAATCCGATTCAGACCATAATCCGAACTAAACTGCGCCGTCTATGAACAGTAATATTAACTGAAGGGCAAACAGGTAACCACTGACCCGACTTCGTTGATTCGGATTAAACTGTTCAGACTACAAAGTTATTGCGGATCAAGTGGTGCGCACTAGCTAGCACGGATTAACAACCCGTACTTGTTAGTGCGGATCTAATCCGAACTAAAGGGCTTCCAGTGTGACCTCTTATTCCGAATCAAGGCGTTAGTACGGTTTAAGTCCGGATTAAGCTGCTAGTGTGAACGCAGCTTAAGACTACCAACTCGGACTTGCATTCCTAAAACTACCAATTCGGACTTGCATTCCTAAAACTACCAACTCGGACTTGCATTCCTAGGTCTACCATTCCTTTCGCACCTGCTTTCACATAAATTGCAAAATCCTTATGAGTCAAATAATTCCTTTTCCAAAGTTATCATCCATTCTCAGACTGACGACTCTGTACTTATTCTAAAACGTCGGGATCCCGCAATCGCAAATCGCAGACATTTTAAACCTTGCTTATAATCACTTCTTACCGCGTTTCAAAAAAATTGAATTTCGCAGTTTTATATCCCATCAGGATCTCATGAGATCACGAACATGCACTTAGGCAACTGATAACAAGCGACGGTACAAAAAGTCAACACGAGCCGTTTTGAGTCTACTTTTGTCAGGCGTTTCTTTTTTGCTTTTAGCAGAACCGATACTCGCCGACGTATTAATTTTGAAAGGAATATACCTACTGATGTGATTTTTATGCGATGGGAGTTATGTATCACAGAATCGACGTCGCTAATCCCATCTAATCCCTATCCCGATGAAATAACTGGGTTAACGAAGGTTTTTGCGTTGTTATGGTGTTTTTGTAGGACGGATTATACACCTACGTAATACTAGTATCAGTATCAGAAACCTGTCTCGTTGAGTTAAATTTTGACTGATTGTTTACCTATAACGTCAATCATTCTTTATAGCAGGGAAGGGGTAACGTGTACATGTAGGGCCTACTTGAAGGCCTAGTATAAACCAAAACTATTGGTCCCAGAATACTGGGGATGAGTGCACCGTGCGCATGACACAGCGTTAGGTAGAGGCAGTGTTTATGTCGGAAATTTTCTGGTTTTTACCCACGCCAGTCTAGATTGAGATAGCACTACCCACGAAGATATCACATCCTGAAAAGCACCTGTATTTTTTCAATTTATGACGTCATAGTATGAAATTGCTTGGGCAGATGTACCGGTAATTAAGCGTGGACATTACATGTTGGCTTTTCTAGTGATTCACGTTACGTTGTTTTATCTCACCGCTGATTGGTGTTTGTTCGGCAGAGAGGATGGAGACAAAAGCAATCAGCGGAGAGATGGGTGTGTCCTATCGCCGGTGAGCGGTATTCCAATGTTACCGTCATTTGGTCAAGGATTAAGGAGTTTAAGAAATCAAACGATCAACGTTAACTTTACGACAATGTTACATGTATTTTTCATACTGCGAATTTAACAGATTTTATTGCATTTTCGGTACAAAATAAATAACGTTGTCGTACATGTATGAAAGTTAACGTTTATCGTTTAATTTCTTAAACTCCCTATTATTAGGCCACCCACACTTACGATTTCCAGTAAGGTTTGGTTTATACTTCATCCCAATACACCAAAATCGCAGTTGTAAGGTCACAGAGACCTGGCTTTGCCCCTGGGATCTAGCTCCTCCAACAATACCGTATCATATCCTACCAGTGGCGGGACTTCTATTTGAAGATATCCAGCCTGCTGTGTGGTCAGCAATGCCGACTATTACCAACAGAACAAGCTGGGCCCTGTCAATGCCAGACCTCTGTGACCTTTACAACACTATTTTGGTGTATTTTCTGAGCGTGCACAGTAAAGGCCAATGCCCGGTTTTCACGATTTTTTGGAAATTCAGCTTTAGGGCCTACAAATTAAGTCTAAGAATCCGCACGTAAGCCTTTACTGCGGATATTCAGAAAAATTGTTGGTAAGTTTCACCATCTAGGACATGTAGGATGAGAATTACAAGTGGGTCTTAGCACTAATAGACCCTGTATCTGGATTCATAAAATAAATTTCACCATGTACGGCGGGCGTGACCAGCCCTACCTGACGGACAAGGGCTCGGATACCTGAACAAGCCTGATCAACTACAACCATATCAAGTCTCAAGCGTATGATATCTAGAAATACGACCAGCTGGTGCAAACCAACTGACCCCAGGGGCAGGTTCCATTGATTACTCCTGTTACTCTACCACACACCTGCTTTGACAACGTCAAATCGCACTTCAGCTCCGTCGAACCAAACAAAAACCCACCATCAGTTCCGTTTACCCCATTATTCTCATTTTTCCTCTTACGCATCGCACTTAATTATTTCCTGTCCTTCACGAAGACGAACGACACTCTCGGAGATCATGTGACCATTCCATCAAAGCGTTGACCAGATCGGTGCTCGTCAACAACGGAAGTGAGCATTGCTACTTCCGGTCAGCGTCAATTTTAGTTTCCGAGTGCACAATCAGAGATGGAAAAATGACTCTTGCTTGAGATGGTCCGTTTAGTTGGCTATTGCCTGAAGCCCCAGAGAATCCATTCAAGCTAATCAAGATTGTTAAAAAATCATAGCCGTTTGGTGCATTTTTCTGATGGTCACTACAGAAACCCATCAAATAACCCTTTCGGCACCGATTCAGGTCTTCCGCCGTGCTGCCCCATATTTCATAATTTCATTATGGCCCACTCGTTTACTCGACTGCTTTGCTATATGGTAGAAGACATTTTCTGGCAACATGACACAAATGATGAGAATGAACAAGGCACGTTCTTTGAAAGGTCGCTGATAAAAAAAAACTATCAGTTTCTGGTAGCACGAGCGATTAGCCCTCGGTACACCGACAAAACTGGCTACTTTTTGGACGTCAGCGACGAACATGCGACCAAATATTGACAAAGACTGCAATGTTTTCCATACCAAGGCCTCAAAACAATGTCTGAATTTTTTTATACATAGGAAGAGTCGCTTGCAGTGATGTTTTGAAGGCGAGGTTAAATGTACGCCTTGGGCGTTGTTGGTAGAGTAATGAAACAACTGGTCAAAAAGGTGTGGATACAAGGCCGAACATTTCATTGTGGATAAGAAGAGCGAACCTGTCCGTGATGAGAGCAATGATTATTATTGGAAATGACAAAAGAGACTAAAATGCAAAACCTTTTCATAGCCCACGGTCATAGCCCTCGTGTCCTTACCAAAAGAAGGAAGCAATAGGAGCAGTCAGTCAGTCGACCAATAGGTGTCACTACGCGGGCCCAATTCAATGCCTAGCTTAACCATTCATGGTTGACTGAGCACAAATCAAGAGAAATTTCTTTTGTATTTGTCCGCTGGTCCTTGGCTGCCGTCTTTTGGCAATCAACGCGGCTGACTGCCCCTATTCATCAAGGGTACAATGTCAGTTGGGAGGTGTGAAACGAATGGTAGATCCAGGAATACTGCCAGTCAGGAATACAGCATCATTAGCTGTAGAAAATATCGGCTTTTAATGCAGGTGGAAACCGGTGTGCCCGGAAAACCTGCCGTGTGGCCTTCTCTCTATCGCATGGAAAGCGGGTCCCACCGGCGGTCGAACCCGAAACCGCAGAGGTCAACGTCACGAGGACACTAGTTTTGCATTGCCGTGGGGGACGCATTTTATGTACATCATTAATGAAAAAGATTAATATCAGGGGTGCTTGGGGTCCATCTGCCACCGGAAAAAAACTCTTCAGGCTATGTTACCTGCCGTTTGTTTTATACCATTAGTGACAGCATCCCAATAAGATTTTTCCCGAGGTACTTCGATGTCTCGGCGGGCGGATTAAGGCCTGATACCTCTATATATCAACGTCCAAGGGTAAACTTCTTGAAGCAGTCAAGTATGAATGACGGATGGACTTGGAGGGGAATAATCGACTTCCCTGCCACCATGTTATCAATAAGTTAGCGGACAGGAATCCCAGTGACACATTGGATTGTGTGAATGGAACAAAATTTACGGGGCGAGGTCGGTAAAGCGACATTGTGGTATTATACCTCGGATTGGACACCTGCCTGAGCTGGATGAGTTGTAGCGTTCGTTTTCGAGGTGACAGAAATGGGAACACCGTAGTCTAGGTGTGGGGAAGCTCTCAAATTCTACCAGACAGCCCCGGAGGGATGCCATGTATAGGGGCCAAGGCTGTTAGTGAACGAAAGACGGCTTGGGCTCGTCCACGGTTACCACCCAACCTGCCTGAGCTGGATGAGTTGCAACGTACGTTTTCCGGGGTGACAGAGGGGCCGAAACACGCGTCGGTTGAGCAAAAATGTTTCCCCCAACAATTGGGCCGAGTGAACAGCGTTGTCAAATTGCACTTACGGAGCCATTTAGTATATTCTTCAACACCCACTGCGATTTACCTCATGCTCTTCATTTTCAAGCATGAGAAGGGTGAACCTAATGGAAAAACACAATCATCTCAAGAAAGGGAGTGAAACCTACGAGGGTTGGTAAGCTGAGAAAATATTTTTAAGGAGGGTGATGCTCCTTTTTCTTAATGGTATGGAGGCCAAGGCTCGCTCGGATATACAGTAATATGACAGATGTATTGATGTTACACATATTGGAGGAGTGATAGCAGTATTAAGAGAACATGACACATTCCTTAGAAGATAGCCATCCCCCAGGAATATGGTCAGGTTGTCATCGGAAGAGAGGGAAATAGAACGCTGGTGTTTTACACCTGTCTGTGATATACTAGAGCAAAGACACGGATACGGGGTAAATGATGTCCAGACGTAGTTTGGCAAGTAGATATTAGGAAATAGTACACGGTAGAACTGTTTCTCAATCTCACTTGGTGTGATGACATACTTGACTCGTGGTACTGCGACATTATCGGCGAACTTGCAATTTATAGCAAAATGTAGGTGGAAACCGGCCTTGTGCAGTCTGAGAGAGTCTTGTTCTCTATTAGTGAAGAATGGATGCGACAGAAATCTGCTCAATGTTTTTAGATGTTATTTCTATCAGTTTTTCCATTACGTGTCGGCAGTCTGGCTTTTAAAGTTGAGCCGCTGCGATAAAGCCTACATACACGCCAAACCATCTATTAAGGCTTCTACTCTGATGCACTTGGAGTACATGTGTAACTGACTCTGTCAACGCATCAGATGCAGCTCCGTGGGGCATTCGTTCGACTACACCCCAGAGGCGAGCAGCTGCCAGAGAACACAAGTAAAAGAACAGCAACAAATTAAACTATTGGTTGGACACTAATCTTTTTGCATGGTTACACGCAGCTTGCCTTATTTTTTCGTTCTTTCGTGATAGCTTTGCCCGTAATCAGCATTTTTTCTCTGGCTGTATAGTGAATTTTTATGGGCTCTGAAAACGTATCGGCCGATATTAGGAGGCCCAATCACCTTTCGGCGGCTCGGTTTCGAGATGTAAAAAAATCCAACTGAGAAAAATCAGCTCACTTAATTAGAAGTAGTAAGCATCAGGAAATCCCCCCCCCCCCATTTTTGGGAAAAAATGCTACTTAAAAGTACATTGCCTCTGTCGAACCGATCCTATTTTAGCATCTGAGAATGCCTGGATATTGCATCCATAAGACTAAGAGCGACGTAAAGCCATAGATGTTTGGGGAAACGATTTTCTAAAAAGAAGTTTCAATTATTTTCCCAGTCGCGGGTTGGATATCCTTTGAACTTGTTCGCAAGGTTTTAAATATGCGCTGTAAATCTACTCCCCCTCCCAATGTTTATCGGAAGCGATCCTTTAATCTTTTTGTGATTGGGTTATAACTTAAGATTTCCCCACAGCTGAGGAAACCTCACTCGTTGCATCAATTTCTTGGTATTAGTTCCAAATATTTCCCAGCCGCGGGTTGGACATCCTTTGGACTTGTTCGGAAGGATCCACTCCCCTGTTCAATATCCAGTAAAACAGGCGTTTACGGCCTCCACACACTGTCTGGATTGCGGTGCGATTAGGCATTTTAGCGAAGGGCGGGTTTTCTGCCGAACGCAAAAACGCCCAAGTGTCTGGACGTATACATGTAGTCTCTTTGCGATCAACTTTTAAAGATTTGGCCACAACCCCACTAAGTGAGAAAAGCGATTTCGATTGGGCAATTTCAATCAAAAGGCAAGTGATACTTGATGCATATGAGAACACAAGAGTTGATTAGGCCCACACACAAACGGAGACTAACTATCTTCGGAACGTCACCAGTATCTCAGTCTGCAATTACATCGGCCAACTGGTGAATATGACGAACGCAGACGCTCAGCCAAACTCCCAATCACATTTCGTAATCGACCGCTAACAAGCCAGACATGATTTTCGAGGGTTTGCTCACACTGTGAGGATTCCACCGGACGATTTGGAACTTCAGCTGCACAGTCAGCAAATTGTGGAGATTTCTCTCCAACATTTCCTAGATTAATGACTTGGTCGGGTGTATGGATAGTTATGGAAGTGTTCGCGGTATGTGATCACTAGTTATCAGGCTTCTTTATTCATTCAGTNACCTCACTCGTTGCATCAATTTCTAAGTTCCAAATATTTCCCAGCCGCGGGTTGGACATCCTTTGGACTTGTTCGGAAGGATTCACTCCCCTGTTCAATATCCAGTAAAACAGGCGTTTACGGCCTCCACACCACTGTCTGGATTGCGGTGCGATTAGGCATTTTTTAGCGAAGGGCGGGTTTTCTGCCGAACGCAAAAACGCCCAAGTCTCTGGACGTATAGTCTCTTTGCGATCAACTTTTAAAGATTTGGCCACAACCCCACTAAGTGAGGAAAGCGATTTCGATTCGAGGGCAATTTCAATCAAAAGGCAAGTGATACTTGATGCATTATGAGAACACAAGAGTTGATTAGGCCCACACACAAACGGAGACTAACTATCTTCGGAACGTCACCAGTATCTCAGTCTGCAATTACATCGGCCAACTGATGAATATGACGAACGCAGACGCTCAGCCAGACTCCCAATCACATTTCGTAATCGACCGCTAACAAGCCAGACATGATTTTCGAGGGTTTGCTCACACTGTGAGGATTCCACCGGACGATTTGGAACTTCAGCTGCACAGTCAGCAAATTGTGGAGATTTCTCTCCAACATTTCCTAGATTAATGACTTGGTCGGGTGTATGGATAGTTATGGAAGTGTTCGCGGTATGTGATCACTAGTTATCAGGCTTCTTTATTCATTCAGTTGGCTAAATTTCGACAGCTAATGAGCGATGTTACATTTTTTGTTCCGCTGACAAGTTGGATCAGTTCTCAGAAAAGATGTTTGACTAATCGAGACACGTCAAATGCGGAACTTTCCAACTGAAACTTCGGGGTGCTTTTTTCATCTGTATTAAAATTTACATTCATTATGAATAATTTTGGAACATGCTCCGTCGGCAACTGACCCCTTTGGGAGCATCTCGCCGACCTAAAAACGACAAGAATTGATAACACTTGTCAATGTTACGATGTGTGTTATACGATATCTACCTACTATACTATGCGCTATCTGGAAAGAGTACCAGTCCACCGGATATCTGAGCGGCTGATGGCCATGACTGAAACATTTGACTAGAATAAGGGATGAAATGGAAAACAAAAATCTTACCATTAAAATTGAATCCCTTTGTCATGAGTGTTGAAGCAGTATTGTGTGAGGAGAACCAGCAATATCCAAAGTTTGAGTTATCTTTCCAAGTTTTTTGCATCTGTGGGTTGAAATGAGAATGTGAGAATTAAAAGCATTGAGATTTACATGTAGGGCCTATTTTTGACTTTTTTTACAAGAATGCAGAAATTAGCACTGGAATTAGACGTTTGTTTGGAAACAAACCACTATTTTTAGTCCAGTGTCATGTCCTTTCATTTGACAAGCGTGTCATCGCCTGGCATATGAAGACAGGGTGGCATTATTTCCATGCCTACTTCACAAAGTTATTTTTTATTCATTGAGCTAACTTCATTGGGGAAGTACCACTTACATGACTTATAATCCGTAAGCCTGAATTTCTAAGGGTGTGAACCTAATCCAGGTTCTGTAACTAATCCTCTATTCATGTTGTCAAATATGCAAATGTTAAGTGCAGAAAAAGTTTTGTTCAAAAGCAGCGAGGCGGGAAAGAACAAAACTTTTGCCGTGTTCGCGTTCGAGGTGGCGCTGTGTATAAACCGGCCTTTGTCATGACATTGTGAATAACAAAGAATAACAACGAACTTTTGAATAACAAAAGCTTTTGAATAACAAAGAGTTTTTGAACAAAGAGCTTTTTGGTGTGAACGCTCACTTCATATTGTATTGTAAAACAATTCAAAAAGGTTCATCAAAATCAAGTGTGAATAGGCCCCTTTCGAAAGTCGGCCATTTCGGCGCCGAGGGACAAAACAAATGGGGAAATGCATTAAGTTTTGCCAGAAACTGCAGAAGTAACTGTCAGAAACGCTTGAAATTTGGCAGAAATGTGGTGATTGCCAAACCATTGAGAACTGTGAGAAAAAAAATTGGGTGTCATCGATAAATCTTTCGAGAAGTTGGTGATTTTCTACACCTGAACAATAGGTGGATTAACAGACACTTTAAACCTTCTATTGTTCAGTTGAAGAAAAATGCCGAAATCTTCAAAAATCGATCGATGACACACAATTTTTTTCACACGTTTCTCAATGAATTGGCCCTCATACATGTAACATGTCTGCCAAATTTCAAGCGTTTCTGACAGTNACTCAGCACAGGGATCAACGTCCTAGAAATGCAAGTCCGCCAAACAATAGCCCGCTATTGTAAGGTTATATTCGAATGGTCATGGTCTCTCTAGCCATATTCTAATCCCCGCTGAACAATAAGACCGGACTTTGATTCCAGGGAGACTTGGATTCCTGTCACACCTGGATTTCCCAACTCCATTGATCATTGTGTTGCTTTTTTGACTATTTGAAAAGAATCACCAAATGGGGTTTTACTCCCCCTACCCCATCCATACCCCTAACCCATTCCCAGTTAGATCAATAGGCCGATGAACTGATTTGCCGTTTGGTTGTGGAAGAGGACCTGAATGCCCAAACGCACCATCCACTCGACCTGAGCCCTCTAAACTGGGGCCCGGTGAGTGGTGCACTGCTGTCCCACCCTCTCAGCCAATTTTTGAGATTGAGAGCGCCATGTGTAAAAGGGATAAGTGCCCTCCCCTGGGCTCTCAGAGTGGCCTAGTGAAATCATCTGTTCCTGTCACCTCTGGGGTTGCGTGCTGGATTCTCGCCAGGCCTGTTTATCTGAGTACAAGTATTCGACAACGACAATTTGATGCCGCAGGTTTTCAGCAGCTCTCTGGTTTCCTTCTGCTTTGCATGATTTATTCATAAATACTGCCAGTGGGCCTAGAATGACGAGTAATGCTGCACATGAATTTTGGTGGTCAAAAACTTTATTCACAAAGCCCTCGTAACTTTAACGCAACTCCTTTTTGTCAGGCTAATAGTGAATAGGTTGCCCACAAATGGACAATAGTTTACGCACTCTGTAGAGTTACGGGGGCTTCGTGAGTAAGTCCTAAAACTACATGTACTTAAATCTAAGTGTGACACTTATCCTTTGTTCAACACAAAAGATAAGTGTCACCCTTATAGACTTTAGGGGTCATATTCATAAAAGCGGTTCTATGGTTAGAAAAGCCGGTTCCAAGTACAGTGGTTGACGATACTTGGAACCGGCCTAAGACGGTTCTAAAGATAGAACCGCTTTATGAATACGACCCAAGTAGTTTTATGAATCTGGGCCCAGGTCTCGATTTCATTATCATTTACATGTACAGTATATGCTCCACTTAAAAAGACAACAGGTTGGTTTGGTCAAATTCATCACGCTCATCCGGACACACTTTGTTTACATAAGATTTTATCTATGGAACTACTTGTGTCTCAAATCGTTGAATCCTCCGAGGGTTTATTTCAATCTTTGTTTATCTCTCCCAGGATTTGAATCACCATCTCGAATTTTAAAAAATTTCGAAAGTAGTTTCTGGTTCGGAATCTCATGCAACTTTACAGATCTCGCGGGATTTCGTACATTAGTTGGGAAATTGTCAAGAACAGGGAAGTCGACGATAAAATTCATGAGGTGAATTTATTGCCGATGGACAATCGACCTTGTATGAATTTTGAACGAGCAGACTTCTCACACCGTGGGTTTCGCTGAACGGTAAAATGCCAAATGTCTCATTTCAACATCCAGTCGGCCATATGGTTAAATCTTATATAATCATATAATGCGAGGGTTTAATACAGCGCTTTTTATTGTTTTTTATGGTATTCTTCAATTGTCCGATTTTCAAAGACTTTAAACTCCTTTGTAATCCTTAGATTCGCAGCTACATGTCCGGGCTACATGTTCGAGCCGCGGTGGTCTAGTGTCTAGTGGCTCGGGTCTCTGGCTAGCAGCCGTGAGGTCCCAGGGACCCGCCGAGGAGAAATAGCTGCAACTGCAGAAAATTGTCCCCGAATGATGTCTTATGGCTTCGTGGTACGGCCTTGGAAAGGAAATTCCATCTAGCTATCCCTATAATGATCATAGGTTCTAAAAACACCAATGCGATACCACAGCGGTGTCAAATCATGGAATAAGCGATCGCAGACTGACGTGTGCCAAGGTATCAACACACGCTAGAACAAAGGAGGTATAAATTGAAAAGGGAGTTTGGTGTGAGGGTTCCGGATATTGCATACCCTTGCGATTGATGGGGAGCAAACCTGTCCTTTCTTCCTTGCTGCAATTATACCATCAAATAATGAGGCGATAATCCTCGTCGTGTTTACGTGCATTCCACCAACGAGAGAATTAGTCTGTGTAGATGCATCTTTATGGAAAAGACTGAGATTTCTCACCAAGTTTGATGACGCCGTACTGTAATCGACTTTTACATGAGATTGTTGTCGTGATTAGTCGTCTGCGGTGGTTGTCGAGAGATCTTCGTCGATTGAAAAATATGGCGGTTTCGTGAATCTGACGAAAAACGAAGTACGAAATACGAAATTGAACTTCATTTCCATGACGTATAATTTATTTCTGGAAATGGTTGGTACATGTACCACAAATGTCCCAGCTGCCAGTGCGTCTTTTAGCATTCCATGTAACACCGAGAGAGTCATGGTGCATCTTGAATTTTTAAATTTCCTTTTCGTAGCTACGAAGTGGAAACGAAAGCAGAGATAAATTTCAAAGTTTTTATATACATGTACACCGTAACTCTATCGGTCTAACGTTACACGCTAAAAGACGTTCTTGCAGCAGGCAAAATTTGTGGTACCAACCATCTCCTGAAATGCATTACGTCATGGATATGAAGTCCAATTTCGTATTTCGTACTATTTCGTCAGATTTGCAAAAGCTCGCTATTGTCTTGTGACGAAAAACCAACATTTAGCATTCTGCAGTCCATGGGCAAGTACATGATCTCGGACGTGACATTCTTTCACTTATTTATTCACACCTGGGGCGACGAAGGACAAGAGCCTGACATGATGCAGGGTATTTATCTTTCTTTGGTGCCATCAGTTGCAGATATGATATGATATTTATTTGACCAACATTACAATGCATTGTGTTCTACATAAATCTAAAAGGTGTGTGGTCAGGAGCTCAAATAAGATAAGAGATCGCTTCCATTTGAGTCCCACAAAAGGAACAATTAGTGAAAAAAATGTCACGTCCGAAATCATGGACTTGCCCACACAACACATTCACCAGACACAAAGGTTCTCCACGATGTTGAAGATTGCTAATTTACGACATTACATGTAACTCTTAAATCGAGAAAATTGCACTGTTATTGACAAATGTGTTTTGTTACTTTTTTCACCATTTAGCCGTCGGAGTTCTACCTGTCTTCAGAACTTCTAATCTGATTGTTTATTTCAGAATTCGTTTGATATTGAAATTGAAATGGTATTAAATCATGGTGGAATGTCTTGGTTTTGTACCCATGCGATCAGCTTTTGAAATAATTGGCAACATGAAAGGACAATTAGTCAAATATGAAGCTCAGCAGACGACTCAATCATTCCACATCCGGGCATTTTTCATTTTAACATCCGGTAAATTATCATATTTCATGTTGCGGAGAAGGAAATCTTTAAATAGTTAGAAAGATGTTCATCGTGTCCTTTTTAAGGGAATGAATTTTCGGTGACTGTCAAGAATGACCTTCCGGACTGTCATCCGATCAATATGATTCCTATCATGATTCTTATCAAAATCCACTTTTCTCCATATTTGTTGATTTCACCCACGCCAAGAATTTAAAACTCCACCATCACCCTTCCTAATAATCAATGGCAAGACCCTATTGACTGCCCAACGAAAGGGCGACCGCTGATTGTCGAAGCCTGGCGCTCTCAAGTCCAGTCACGACAAAGGGAAAAAGGTCAGTCAGGGGGTTTACATGCCGATGATTTGATGAGTGCGATGGGGCACAAGTCCCTCCGCTGGCGATCTTTGAGCTAACGATGTAAAACCTACAGGACATGAGAACACAAAAGCCGGCATTCACATGTATGTCCTGGTGACAAATGTCGTCGCTGGTCACCTCGTCTGCTAGGGGTCGGCAACAGCAGCAAACTGTTGTCATCAAAAATCTTCGATTTTTGTGACAGCTGTGCCGGTCGTCACCTCGTGTGCGGGTGTGACGACGGGACAGACAAGGTTTTCACCATTGACCAATCAGCACGAGTTCTCAAATCACGTGACAATCAACGTTAAGTTCGCGATGGCTTCATTAAACTGCCATCGTACGACCAATATCGATGTACAGGAGTGCGAGCAATAGCGCTTTCAGTAGGAGAGCTGAATTGAGTGGAGTACACATGTAAACCAGGCCTACGGTCCTTGAAAGGTTGAACACTAAAATAGGCAGGGGCTGCGCTCAGTCTGTACGATGTGAGCGACAAACGGGCCGAAGGGCATTCTTCTACCACCGCGAAAATACTCGCTACATTCGCAGGTAGTAAAATCATTACTCGAACTTCAAAACAGTTTGTCAAAGAAACCAGAAATCACGTACACAGCGAACAGTTTGATTAAATCACGGCGAACCCAGCCCGGGCTTCTTTTTAACAAACTTAATTTCAACCTCAATGAAAGGCGGCGTTCGTATAAGAAAACGTACCCTGCCGGCAACATTGCCTCAGTAGATGACTCAACTCGTAATGAAATCAAGTGATTCTCGTCGTTTCGAATACCAAATCTTCCCTCTCTGCGGAGATCGTGACTGCTTCGTAGCAAAAGATGAACCCGTCGATGTTGCGGGTATAAAAAGTGCCCGGTGCTTGACAAATACCATGATCGGTAATCATTGCACTCCACCACAAATCCCCGTGGCCTCTACAGTCAATTATATTCCCGGGGTAGGCGTTCCGAGGCAAACGAAGATTCCTCACACTGAAGAGACCGCATGGCGTTTTTTTCGACCCGCACAAGACATTCGTGAATATTTTTTCTCCACGCGCGGTTATTACAGTTTGCGCAGCTATTAACCTTTGCAGCCTGCCGTGTGCTTAATAACCAATACCAAAGGTCAAAGCAGTCCGGCAGTTTCGAGAACGCTCTGGATGCTGTGGTGCAAATGTGACCGCGGCACGGCGCGGTAAACAAATCAACGGCATTTAATCACTCTGGGATTTCCACGGGGATTCGCGTGCCCAGTAGGACATCCGACCGTCGATCTCGTAGTTAACGCTTTGTTGAGAGTTCTTGATGATTTCTTCCCGCATCATAATGTCAAAATTATTTACTGCGGGTAATTTTTTTCCCAGCGACGGCGGAATGAATTCTCCCTTCCAGGTTAGGCGAGAGGAACGCGGGTGAAAGATGTTCACTAAGTAAAGAAGCTTGGCATTTTCATTTCTCCAATTCAAAGACTTTTACATATACTCCACTCTGCAAACAGCTTTAAAGACTTTTACATATACTCCACTCTGCAAACAGCTTTAAGGTTGGTGTTTATAAAGAGACATTTGCGGGAAAAAGTATTGGTAATGCTAGCAGCACACTTCACCACTTTCATTGCTCATAGGAACTTTCCTGGTCGGCACCAATAAAATGGCCAAGTGTGCGGTGGCCGGCAACGACCACTCACCACAGAAATTTTGTGGTGACCACGAGTTGCCAAAAATCAAACCGGTTGGTTTGATTTCTCACCACAAAAATTGCTCGTTGTGGCCACAAGACCACACTGAGTGGCGAAGTGTGCTGTGGACCGGCAACTGCCACAGACATTGCCGACCAAGAAAATCGCCTTTATGAGCAACGAAAGTGGTGAAGTGCGCTGCTTGCTTTACAAAAACCCATCAGTGTCCAGTTCTGCTCTTCTTGTAAGCTCATCTAGCTATCTCATCTTAGAAGGTGGCAATAGTTAGTCGTGACCACATGCTGAGAACTATCGGGGAATCCACATCATCTAAGTTGGAAAGACGTTGATTTCACGTCATGAACGGTATGACGCCCAATGGTCACCTTTGAACAAGTTTAGAATTCATAGAGGTTTCTAAACTTGGAGATAAACCCGCGTATATTTCATCCAATCGAACAATATTGACTGCCCGCGTCGCCATCAACGTGGTCGAGAGAGCTTTCCCAACACATTAGTGAGGTCTTACTTCAAACGTCGGTCACCCTCCCCCGCAGTGAGCAAAGTTCAAAATATTTCCGCCATCGCCGTGATATGGGAAAAAATGTTCCAGGGGTCATGAAAGCAATGTAGTTCTCCGTACATTTCTTATCAACTATGTGTTATGTCTGCAAGTTGAGCCGAATGGTCAATGTCATGCGATGCTGTGGACCTAATGACGTCATTAGTGGCCAGACAAAGCCACGGCGTCGTGTGACAGTCCTTATAATCGGGAGGTTATGGCATGTCCGAGCGCATCTTGTTATGTCCGGGCGGTGAAGTCTCTGAGCCAAGACATTAAGGCTTCCTAAATAACCATAATGGGAGGGAAAATATCGACATTATGACGAAATTACTCAAGTATAAACACCACAACCGTATAAAAAACAATGTTTGGGAAATTAGGGAGACCTTACTCCGAGATGTTGCCCAACTTCTCCCTCGTTCCTGCTTAAAGGAGCTTTTCCCAAACATTCNACTTTAGAAAAGTCCTTCTCTCAAAGGTGGATTTCACCGGATTTTCCGAACCTTGATATCATCAGATAGCCAGCAAAATTTGCTATCACATATGTTAGGCTCAGTCTCCTACATCGCAATGGTTTGGAGATATTCAAGAAAAACTGCTGTCCATTTACTTTTTTCCATGAGTGTACATGTAGTTGTTTTTTATCTCATTTTATTCATGTGTATAGGTAAATAATCCCAGAGCAAACCTTACCGCAATCTTTGTAATGGGCCTTCGTTCATTTCTTCAAATATTGAATTAAGGCAAGACCAGAAAAAACAAAGAGTTTATTTGTACTCTTAAGGGGACGTCGAGACGGTCGCCATATTCCATGTAATTGTACTAGAACGAATGTATGAATTCATTCTGAAACCCTACATGTAGATGTAGATAAGCTACTTGAGCAACAAAACAGTACAATGGACACAAACTATGAAAAATATGAAAAGATGATTATTTTTTCTTACAAATGTAAAGATTATGGTATGTGGTATCTCGAGCCCTAGGGCCTCTACAAACATGATATATCAAATAACACTACAAAAACGTACTTCTGTAAGGTACAGCTATAAAGTACATTGATCAGTCGACACGTTTGGTGGGTAAAATATCGTGAGACGGTGATAAAAGTGCAAGTCTACTTTAAGGAATATATAAGGTGGTCAAGCAAATGTGCGTCGAACAATTGTCCGAGGCTCACCATGTACAATAGAACTATGTAATGACTGAGCTCAATGCATCTACTGACAGTGCTGCCATCTATAAAGTGGCGACATCTATTGCGATACTTAGTAACTCGGCTCCTCGTGTATTCATCGTTCCGCCATCTTGGATTTCTACTCCGGAGATTTCGTGCGTGCGCACCTGGTAGGCAAATTTGTATCTCTTGACCAATCACATCGACTGACATATTTAAATTTCCTACCAGATAAGTGCGCACGCACAAATTCTCCGTACAAATCCAAGATGGCGGGGGATTTCGAAACGATGAGTGAACCGAGCTCTGGAGAATGCTGTCGAAGAGTGTCAACGGCCCCCTCTCTTTGGCAGCAACTTTTCTTCCACCGACAGCACTGCCTCGGAGATGACAGGCAGTGTTGACAGCTCGGACAATGAAATCATAGGGTGTTAGAAATTACATGTAATCATTGACTCAAATCTGATGAAAATAAGTACATGTAACAGATTTATATCGGATGGACGCTGCATCGCTCAAGGCAATACCTAATTTCATTTTCGAAAGGTCGCTTCATTAACTTTAGATACAAATGCCCACGGCGCTACTTTGTTCAATGACGGAATTTCCTGTTCACATATTGGATACTGCAGAGACAATAAGGTTTCGCTGGTACGAGTGCCAATTTTTTTTCACCAGTGGTAAAATATACTACAGAACGACCGAACTGCCTATCAGACTTTCCGGCTACTGACGTCACGTGATTTATATACTGGAATTTCAAGTCAAGAGCATTTTCCCGGAGGAATTTCTGACAGTGGATGAGATGCTGTTGTCTTGACATTATCACCGGATGAGACACTCCGTGTGATCAGATATTCAAGAATGCTGTTACCCCACTTGAGTATACCTTATCCCCTAATCTGACATGCCGACGACGTCAATTAGACATCTCAGGGTCTTACGATTACAATCTCGTCATGTCCTTACCAAGCGACACGCCGTTCTCCGTCCCCTCTCCTGTTCTTAGACCAGTAACGATGACGAGGCGAAGAGCGGCCCCAGCATTGTCTCTACACGCTATCACGTGACTTTTACGACATATCGCAAGTTTACGACATTTCTAACTCATTAAATTGGAGAGTTCCAACCTTGTGGCCAAGAGGAGACGCACAGACATGCACGTGACATGATTTGAAACAAGCCACTTTGAGATCATCACAAGGAATTCTCGCTCTCTAATTGCCACAGTTAGCGAGATTCGGCGAGATTTTATCTT
Source organism: Notospermus geniculatus (assembly GCA_002633025.1). Lineage (NCBI taxonomy): Eukaryota > Metazoa > Nemertea > Pilidiophora > Heteronemertea > Lineidae > Notospermus > Notospermus geniculatus. Next base: position 781,129 of record NMRB01000036.1, read on the forward strand.
CTGCGTACCTCAAGAGATGAGATATGCATCTCCCCTTAAGATACTTCTTGCTCGTCCCCAAATACTAATTACCAGTATTATCAATCGTGAATTCGTTTAAAGATGGTTTTCCGTCATTATTTCGATATTTTTGCAAGGCAGACACGTTTGATTTCCAATAAATTATTTCAATTCGCTCAGAGTTACGCGATTGCACGAAAATAATTGGTGCATTCTCTTAAATTCGTAGTCGGATTTTTTCTGTATGGTATTGTTAATGATTTGAAACTTATTCAATACGAAAATAACACAATTATGAAACTTTAAGCGACGAGGAAGATGCTTTCAGTTTTCTAAGTAATGCCCAATCTACACTGACAGATCAAAGTTTCTGAATGTGTTGAGTGAAGGATCTAGCCATTACACATTTGGTTAATGTACATGTAGCTGCAATGAAAAAATAGTCGTAAAATCACTGATCCAACGTCCCCTTCATAAAAGTACTGCACATAATCTTTGTCAGTCTGGTCATGTAAAGCTCCAGAGATGGTATATTGAACTTAGCCAATGAAGCTGACAGATTTGAAGTAAAACCAATACTGCTGACCGGTAAGAATGGTTATCAAAGCACATCAAAAGAGATAAGTGATGCAGTGAAAACATCAATCGATCACCGATGCCTGGTCAGCGAGCCTTACAATAGCAGGATTAAGACTCAAAAATAACAATAGCAAAAAATAAAACCAATAGCAAGCTCTGCTCGCAGGCACTGATTTTTTAACTTTCCTTTGGAGAACAAAGAAATGGTTAGCGCCTACTGTTGGAAAGCACGAGAACTAAGTAAATTGGCCCGTGTTTTCTTTGAGAGACAGACCGAACGCCTGCCAAAACTTCAGAATACAATAAAACCCTGATCAACGAAATACGAGGCACCAGTTATCACGAGGTTTGACCTTGACCTTGAATAGAAACAACGGAATTGATTGGCTCGCAAGTTTCACCTTGGCCTTGGATAGAAACTACGGAATTGATTGGTTCGCACGGTTTGACCTTGACCTTGAATACATGTAGCAACAACGGAATTTATTTGCTCGCATTGTTTGACATCCGGCTTGTATGTTGATGTAATATGGCTGACTTCCTCACAGGAATGAAGCAATATGCCAAAGTATTTTTCTCATAGTGACGCATTTTCTGATTTTTGTCGTTTCAGATGGGTGTCCACTCGAGGATTTCATCCTTACCAATATGTATCATCGCAGTGTGTGCTCTCGCAAATTTAGCCCTCGTGATATGCGATGACGTAAGAGACGATGACGTCAGACAAAAACGTGATATAAACTCAAAAACCGCCCTTGGAAATGATCGTGAACGGAGAAGCCTTCTGTCAAAAATACACAATTTAAAAAGTGAATCTTCTGGGGCATCGCACACATTACAAAAAAGAGGGGTCGACGATGATGTTTACGATCTTGATAAACGGCTGGATTCCATGATGTTCGGCGGAGGACTCGGAAAGAAACTCGACCCTATGATGTTTTCAGGCGGTCTAGGGAAGAAATTAGACCCCATGATGTTTTCTGGGGGGCTGGGGAAGAAATTGGACCCCATGATGTTTTCTGGGGGCCTCGGGAAGAAATTGGATCCTATGATGTTTTCAGGTGGACTCGGAAAGCGACTCGATAGCATGATGTTCGGTGGCGGTTTGGGGAAGAAGCGAGTGGATCCAATGATGTTTGGTGGCGGTTTAGGCAAAAAGAGAGTCGACCCCATGATGTTTGGTGGCGGTCTAGGCAAAAAGAGAGTCGATCCAATGATGTTTGGTGGAGGTTTAGGCAAAAAGCGGGTCGATCCCATAATGTTTGGAGGCGGTTTAGGCAAAAAGAGGGTTGATCCCATGATGTTCGGTGGCGGACTCGGCAAAAAGAAGCGAGTCGACCCAATTATGTTTGGTGGTGGTCTCGGCAAGAAAAAGAGGGTTGATCCTATGATGTTTGGCGGTGGCTTGGGCAAGAAAAAGAGAGTGGACCCCATGATGTTCGGTGGCGGCCTCGGAAAGCGTGAATCAAATATTGACCCCATCATGTTCGGAGCTAAATTAGGAAAGCGTCTCGACTCGATGATGTTTTCTGGCGGTTTGGGAAAACGTGCAGTCGATCCGATGATGTTTTCTGGTAGTTTGGGAAAGAGAGACGATGACAAAAGGGTAGATCAAATGATGTTTTCCGGCGGTTTAGGAAAACGTGGGGACAATAAGCGACTAGACCCGATGATGTTCAGCGGTGGCCTCGGAAAGCGATCTTCATCTGAGGAAAACTCATCATCGCAGTCGGAGTCGGAATCGAAAGAGTCTGAGGAGGAATCTTAGGTGAGTGTTGTAACTTGAGAACCAACTCGCACGAGAACGTCTCTTGGGGAGCAGTGTTCGGCTGCTAGAGACACCAACACGGTATACGGACGCGCCGGTTAACAAAAGCTTCATAAAGGTTCGCGACCGTGAAGCCATTGTTAACTGGCGTGCCCCTATACCGTGTAGCTCTATATGTACATGTATGCAATCGCCATGCCGTTTTTCTGCCCATTACTCGTAAAACGGCGGTCACCTCCCCTTACCTTTGATGTGGGGAGGTGCAATTAGCGTGTTTACTCATAGATTAACCACAGATTGGGCTTCTGCCTAAGACTAAAATCTCGGTTGATATTGGCCCGATTGATGCGCATGTCACTCCAATCTTTCTAGATTGACTTTGTTACTGGATAAAAGTTTTTTAAATGTCGAAAACAACCCAGAAATAAGGAATTTACGAAGTTGTTTTTCCGGAGAATTCGCTTCGAGAAAGCTGATTTTACTATGTCCATAATTACGCACACCCCCACCGGCCTACTCAAGCCTGACAGCGTCAGTGGTCGGTCAGTACAAGAATGCATTGTGTTGGCTCATTGTCATGCCGTAATTAACTGTAATTTGGATAATGAAATAAATATTTGGACTAGGAATTAGCCCATCCAGACTTCAATGAATCACTTTAGCATGTGTAGCATATATTTGAGTAGGTCAAATTTTGTGAGGTGCTTCGCTTATTACTGTAAACCTTGTTTTGCTGCCATAGAGTTTGCTGAGGGCAAATCAATACCATGTTGAAAACCATTACAAAGTGGTTTGCAAAAACTTTGGGGTTCTACAGCTAGCAATTTTGCGAGTTTCATGTTTTGAAGACAAAATCACTTGGACATGGACTAGGCGGGCCGATATAAATCACATTAGCTGTTCCACTATGGTATGGATTATCTACAAGTTGATTTATGATACATGTAGGCCTACGGTACTTTTGAGGACGGAACACAATGTGCTCTGGGATGGCCT
>NMRB01000036.1:795684-833847 GCA_002633025.1 Notospermus geniculatus
CTTAGTCAACAACGCGAGTACGTTGATGAAAGACACGAAACAGAGATTCATCAAAAGTAGAATAATTTCTTATTACATGTGGTTAAACCCTTCTTCATGCTCAGAAAATAAATGAAGCCGATTCGATGAGAACAAGCAAAGGTGTCCTAGCGAGCCAGTGGTCTAACAGGAAAAGCATTTCCGACTGAATTTGCACGAAAAAAGTGGAAGAAGAGGACGAATTGCCTGACCAAAATGCAGAGGATCTCTCCACCAGTTACATTGCACTTACCCCAATGATTTCAGTAGCTACATGTAGGAATAGAAAACGAAGACAGGAAATTCGAAATGACCTCTAGCAATCAGAACCGTGCAATGCGTATTGACGTCACAGAATAATGACGCTGAAAACTTGTTTCTCCTAATATTTTAGCGGGTACCATGTTCTATGGTATGTGGTCGTTCCCGATATCGTGGGTTGCAGAACCGTACATGCTATCCGAGAATAACCCTGTTGTCAATTTCAAGTATGAGGGTGGTGGTTGTTACGATCGAGGCAAGGCAATTATCAAGGGTTGTTCGGCAGGACACCTGTAAGTAGCCAGCAACCAAAAAAACAGACCGCTAACAAGCCATGCCCGTGCTTTCCAGACACATCGGTGTCCTCAACAAACGATTTTAGATATAGTATTGAAAAAGAACGGTCGCAGAACGGATCCCTGTCGGACACCTGCGACCAGCGGTAAATCCGAAACCTCTCGACATTGCCGTCGGCAGATATTTCCCAAAGACATACCAACAGAAGTACCCCGGGAGAAGTACCTCGTGCACCCCATGACATCAGAGATACCGATGCACCTTCCAAAATGGCTTTTCTTCATTTCTGTAGGAGGCTGAGTCACATCTCGTTTCCGAACATCACGAATGAAACCCTGACCTCTAGTGTCAACCATATGTAAGTAAGAAGATTCCAGCATACCGCACATGAAATCTGAAGATTTCCCTATCAGTAATTGATTATGAAACTGTGAGGTTTTGTAAGCAAATTTCGGTCCTGTAATCGGGCCGGGGTACTTCACATCATTAACAAAGTCTGAAAGGAACCTTTTTAGGGAACTCAAGAAGCAGCTCGCAGCCCATCATAGCTATGGGGCCGTATTCTGGAAGCTTCCTTAACTTTAGGGGTACATGTACCTTTAGCTATTGTTTGCAGGGCAGAATACAAAAGCTTAAAGTGGACCTTTAGAGTTAAGGAGGCTTCTAGAATACGGGCCAAAAGCTTAAAGTGGATCTTTAAGTTAAGGAGGCTTCTAGAATACGGGTCTTCAGACCTGTTGAGAATGCAAAGTGATGACTCGGTCAGGAATCGAACTCACGTCCCCTTGCTCACGACCTGTCGATCGGGCACGAATTCGACGAACCACTGCCAACCAGCTGCCGAATGGTTCCATGCCAAGCACGTCCATGCCTTTTCTTTGAAATGTCTGTTTTCTTATGGGAAGCTACCCATAGAATAGACAACAGCTTCAAATTCTTACTTTCAATCACACTTTTTATGTCTAGGACCGTCTACAATGTTAGAACACTGGAGAACATCACAGGTGACGCTTTTGATAAAGCACCTAATTTGGGTTTACTGTAAGTACACACATTATAAATCAACCACATCTCGAGTGCAAAATATGCTGACGTCATTGCCAAACATCATTTTTTAGCAAAGATCGAGACTGCACTTGTAATGCCTTATTAAATTCTTCCTTGATTGATAACTGAAGTGATTACGATCAGAAGTACATGTAGTTAACCTCACACCGATATGGATCTCGACATGCCTTGGAATGAGGAACTAGTCTCACTGAAATCACAGGGACCTGACGCGAAGGTTGTAGACCCCTCATGAGGGTCGGGTTGACACCAATTCTTCGAACATCATATAGAAGATATTTTACCTTCCTGTTTATTTTGGTACCTTTTCAGGGAAATGTGGAAGACATCAATCAAAACTGGAATTCCAAACTTAGCAAAAACGAAAGTGCGAAAAGTGTAAGAAATAAAGCAAATTCCTTTTGAATGTCCTTTTGATAGCATGCAGATGTTAATTTTCACTCGCAAAGTCAAGGCCTATGTGTCTCTGTTTGCTTAACGCACTGGAGTCTACTTGCTAGAGAGTAACACTTCTAGCAAGAATGGGGCCGACTATAGGGTCCATGTAGCTAACAACCGATGTTGACATCAACATTTGAACCAAGACGCCATCATGGTGTCAGTGTACTGTTACCAGCTGCAGTGTTCGAGTAAAGAGCTCAATGCTGACCTCCAACGGTAAAATTCAGTATCACAACTTGTGATCAAAGGCCAACGTGGTCAATTAGTGTAAAAGCTCTACCGTGTACAACCAAGTGTACCGAAGTGTGGAGCAAAGCTCTTACTTGGATTACTCATCATCCCACTGGTTCCTGGTGGAAATACTGCCCTTTTGCTCATCACTGTCCTACCTTTCTATAGGATGCTCAATGACTGTAAACTCTTCATGAACACGTTACATTCTGGCAACAAGTGGCCAGCCACACTCACCGAACTGTAAGTACATAATCATTTACTTTTCACATAGCCCAGTTTGGTGTTCCACGCAACCTTTGCTTTGTAAGCTGGTCGCTGATTGGATGGTGGCGAAGTTATTTGCCCTGCGATCACAGTGCCACCTGTTGACAAAACTCCGAAAAGGAGATGATTCTTATCTGAATGGCAAAACATAGGGCCTACCTGAACTTTTTTTATTTTGCAGCTCGTTGGTCAAGAACAAGCTATATTGGCTACCACCGAAATATTTCGCGGGAACAAACATTGAGTATCTGTAAGTAATTCAAATGATCCAAAACAAATAGAAGAAAAATCTAGATATCGACTAGACTTAGAAGTGATCTGATGGTTGGGACGTCACGAAATTCCGAGGCGTCCTACGTAAGCAGGTCTAAGGATTTCAGGTGTGGCAATAAGGGAGCATACCTACATGTAGAGCCAGCAATGTGAGTCCACTTCGAGAGCAAGATGCATCCCTTGAATACGTCAGCATCAAAAACCTTAAGAATGAAGAGATCATCTACCATTATGGTGACAGTTAGTTTCTATTATGTCTATTTCATGGTCTTGTCCATTTCAGGAGTTTGGCCATAAATGAGTTTTTCCAGTTTCCATCAGATTCCGTGCTGGACATGAAGAAACTGAAATTTCTGTAAGTAGGCCTACGCATAATACGGCAATGCAATGCAATACATGGACACGTTTCGCATTCGTTCTTCGTGCGACTTTAACTAGAGCGCGCCGACCAAATTGAAAAAGGAGCAAAATGACGAAGTTCGAACTAAATTCTCATGATTTCCGATCATACTAAAGTTTTTTTCCACAGGAACCTTGAGCGGAACAAACTAAAGAACATCGCAGTTCGTCACCTGAAAGGCCTTTCCGGCGACCGTAGCCAACTTATGCACCTGTATGTACATGTATGATGGTAACGCTATGCAATTGATAACAATAAAACAGAACCGAATTGCTCATTGGAAAGAATGTTGCATTTTCTGCCTAGCATCGCATACATGGGGGAGGATAAGGCCAAAAATGGCCGAATCGTTCATTTTTGTGATAAAAGCACCAAATTTGGTAGTTTCGGCCAAAACATTTCATTTTAGGACGAAATCAGCTTCTGGTGGCCGCCATCTTGAATTCCAATATAGCCGCGATTTTGGACACATTTTCCCATATCTCGTAAAGGGAGCGAACGATAATTCCAAGACCTATTTTCGGGGACGCCAAATCGAATGGTGCCATCGGAAATGACGTATGATATTCGCCCTTATTAGCACGTGATCTCATTTATGAGTTTGCCAACCCCATTCTTCAGTTACGCGGCACAAAACCCCTAGAGTGTGCTCCCATTTATGGAGGTAGGAATTGTTTGAAGTGAAGGCCGTTATAAATTCTTTCAGAAACCTCAGTCGTAACTACATTGAGTATGTCCAGCCAGGAGCATTCTCACAGCTGAAGTACCTCAAGATATTGTGAGTATCCATCGACACTTGAACTGCATTTTGCTTAGGTCTAGGGGCCTTCTCCCGGCAGCAGGATAGCTAGTCAGTCACTCACAAACAAAACCATGGCTTGAGCGTTCTCTTGTTGTTTGAAGACACCCAAAACAAAAGAAATTCCACTTCAAATTTTTCTTGTGTTTATATGGAAGGTCAATTTTTATGGTCATCTATCTCAAAATCGACGTTACCAACTGAAATGGCTTCTCAAGCACGTTCAAATGAATACCCATATTGAGAGGTTTGAATTTCGGAATTGATCAATGATTGCATGGAAGCGATGGCCTTGCAAGGCAGGTGTGAAGTTTTCCAGTGTTTCCGTGTGTCAGTGTTCCCCCTATTGTTCTGGAAACACTGGCAGATAGATCGACACGTTTCTCTGTGTGTCCTCCATTGTCGAGTTGTGGCTTATTCCGTCAAACAATAGCAGGGGAACACTCGCAGATGGAGAACGCTCAAAAACGTTACACCGGGTTTCAAGACTACTGAAGAGATTTTCTCGTACTTTTCATGTTTCAGAGAGCTTCACGATAACAGAATACAGTACATCGCTCCCGGGGCATTCAGCAACCTACTGAAAGCCATACATTTGTAAGTGGTTCTGACAGTATCGGACAAGACTGTTGTCTGGTCATTGGCTAACGACTGCACGGGCAGACCAAGCCTCGTGTTCACCTCAGCGTCTCAGCCAATAAAAATTAAGCATTACTTTACATTGACCGATGACTTGGCCAGTCAAGGAAATGCTGGAAAATTGGAAAATATCTATATCACCAAAACGTCTGGCGAAAATTGCCAATGCAAACTTGCATATTTTCTACACTAAGTATAAATTGTTGAGTGTGATGCCTTGATTTTCCCCTATTTTAGGGACCTTCACGGTAATCGCATGAAGAAGCTCATACGCAGAAGCTTCGAGAACAATCCCGAACTTCGGACGCTGATCCTCCACAGCCAGGTACCCAAGATGGAGGCAGTGATGTCAGGCTCCCTGGCCACCATGAAGAAACTGACAGTATTGTATCTAGGGGAAAACGCCTTGAGGACGTTTCCGCACCCAGCGTTGTCCAATGAGCTTTGGCCAAATCTCAAATCAGTGTAAGTGTTCCCCGACAAGATGTTCTCAACAGCAATAAAGCGGCCTTGCCCTAGACTCTATAAAGTGCCTTGGGCGATATCACAACTCTAGGGGGCAGCATCGTCAAAGTAATGGATTGTCCTTTTAAGCCTGAAGCGCTATCTGTTGGTCTTCACCCGAGGTTCTCAATGTTTTGGGGCACGTGGTGAAGTTGTTGAGCGTCGGATTCGTGACTGGGAGCCTGTGGGATCGTAGGTAGCCTACGTGTTCTTTGAAAAGCCCATTTATCCCCTTCACATGTCATTCTTGGGCGCTGATTTCAGACACGTCGACCACAACCGCATCAAAGACGTGACGGAGTATGGCTTGGAAGCTTACCCACCGCTCATGGGCACCGCTGGGGTCGTCCGAATGAGACAACACAAGAAATGGGTCACCACGCCTGACATCAATGAACTGTAAGTAATAATGACTGAATATACCAAAATGGAAGTTTGTGTTGTAAGGTCACAGAGACTGGCTCTGCCACTGGGATCTATAGCTCCTCCAGCTATCATATCAAAAGCGTCAGTGTCAGGACTTTGATTCGAAGATATCAACAGCCTGATAACTGGTAGGCAATGCTGACCATGTCCAACAGGAAAAGCTGGATCCCGGCAATGTGAACTTAAATGCGACTTGGTGTATGTTATGTGTTCCATATACTCCTCTCCCTAGGAACCTCCGCAGCAACCTAATCAATTCAGTCACCCCTGACGACTTCTGTGCCTTGTCGAGATTAAGCTATTTAGTGTTGAATGGTAATCAACTGGACGAGACAACGTTACCAACGAAGGCCTTCGACTGCTTGAAGCAACTCAAAATATTGTAAGTATAAGGGTTCAGATCTGATTGGTACCCGTGCAATTTTTTTATATATTACCAAATTTTCGTATTATGATTATCACTTTGTCTATTTTGTCACTTGAGAGTTTTTCCTTTTCAGAAAAATGGGCGGAAACCGGTTCAAGGTCACACCAGACGCCGTTACCACACCAACGTCACTTCCGGTCATAGAATTCCTTCATCTCCACAGCAACTCGCTGACTTATGTAAAGGATGGAACCTTCAATAAACTCAAGAATCTGAAAGAAATGTTAGTTACAATCACTTTTCACTTGATGGAACAGATGGTTGATTCATGGGGTGGGAAAAAATATCAGAAAAATAAAAAAAGACTCGTAAAAGTGATGGAAACCCATTCATTGGAAATTATTCATGGAAGCTTTCCAATGAATCTCCTTATTCTGCTTACATCTGCAAGCACACTGAAGTTTAGAGTATCGTTATTACTTTAATCAGCCACACTCCCACCGATCAGTAGGCAGTATAAGCATCTTCATCTCAACTCTAACTGTCTTGCAGAGTTCTTGCCAACAACAAAATAATAGCAGTTGAAGACGAAGCTTTCAACGACAGCATTTTTGAAATGTAAGTAGGGCCTACGCGGGGGCCTACGCGCTTTTGACGTTGTTGGGACCTGTACATGTAATTCAGTATCTACGTTTGTACATGTAATAATTCAGCATACAATACCTATACATGTACATGTACAATACATAATTTAATTTCTTCTTGCTGTTCGAATGGTCGAGAATGAATTCAGGGCTTGTCAAGAATGACACCAACTGATATTTCAAATGTTTACCCAATGGTCTTGGTGGATTTTTTATCGTACTGTGAATGGGTTAAGATGGCACTGGGCTCAACATCAATGTCCTTTTATGACTCATTTTTAGATATCTAGACGGTAATCAATTCAAATTCACTCACGAACGTCCGTTCTTCAACAAGACGAAGTTGGTAACCCTCAACCTTCGTTCCAACGACATCACAGAAATACCAGACATTGCCTTCCGCAACTGCATAGCGATGGATTACTTGTGAGTAAAGAAGAATAGAGAGCTGCACAGCACGGACTCAAATTCATCTACAGATTAGAAAAAGCAAGTTCTGCTACACACGCGACTTTCAGAAATTGCAAACCAATGTATCGACGGTGCAAAGCAAACGTAACACCGCCTGCCTTAGTTTCATTCATCTGCAGAATGACAGAGTATGGAAACTGTTGTTGAGTCAGACCACTTCTCTTGGGTTTCTGTGGTCGAAGTGGTACGGCGGCTTCCATGATGAATTCTTAAGCAGGCCACGTGATCATGTTCGCCAATCAGAAGGCACGAACTCATTGCATCCTGTTCTGTTATTTTTTAGAAACTTGCGGAACAACAAACTCGGTCGCCTGATGAAGACAGCGTTCAAGGATGGTAAATTTGGTTACCTGTTTCAGCTCGACAATAATCGACTTAACTACATCGAAGACGGAGCTCTTGCTCACATAACAAGGATAAGTTACTTGTAAGTCCACGTCCATGACATGGCGTCATGCTGTAGTCAATTGATGGCTTCGATATCCTAGACCATCTCTTTTGTCTTTCTGCTTAGGCTTTGATCGACAACAAACCATAGGCCTACCTGCGAATTCCGCTCTACAGAGCGCCACGGAGACACAGTCCTGTTGAATCATACGCTTTCCAAGAAGTCACATCACTGACTGAGTGGTATTCTTCCAGGTCGTTCAGTAACAACCGTTTGACGAGGCTGCCAAAGGGCAAGGACTTCCACGATCTCACCGTAGTATACGGCCTAGATTTCAGTGGCAATCACATTCACACCATTGAGAGTGGCACCTTCAAGAATCTCAAACTAACTTCTTCTGGAGCAAACCTGTGAGTCCACTTGTATTGCTATTTCCAGTGGCGATTTTAGGGCGCCCCCTTCCCGGAAATCCGCTGGATCCACCCCTGATTTCAGGCTGACCTCTGACCCCAATTTGCATATTTCAATGGCGGGCAGACATAGGGACGCCTGTGACGTAGAGATGGCGACCCGCCTCCGTGGATGCATCACACCGTGTATTTCAATCGCTGCGGAATGAACATGGACCATTTTTCCAATGTCAAGTTCTTAATGGCGTGACTTTTATTACAGAAATCTGAACAAGAACCGGATTCGAAAAGTCGAGTCATACGGACTCGTTGATGTCAACAGCGCCGTTGGTGATGTCATTCTCAGCAATAACCCACTTCATGAACTCGAGTCGTACTCATTCGTCAACGTCCAGTGCAACAGCCTGTGCGTATTTCAATTTTTCGCGCGCTGTGCGTTGATTGGCGTGTTAGGCCAACGCGCGAATTAAGAAGTCCGTATTAGCGGGGTCGTTTGTCGCTGTATTCGCGTGGGAACGCGCAAGAAATTTGCTATAGAATATCATATCGTGATTGATGCTAGGAATTGCGAGAATGTGCCCCCACAGTTAAAATACGACGAGTAATTTTTGCTATAATGAAGTATTTTGAATAAGTATTGAGTATAATGAATGCAATACGTATTGAATTCGATGCATGGCATTACAGTTTGTCTCTTTATGTTTTAGGAACATGAAAGGAATGTTCCTTTCACATCTCCAGTCAAATACATTTCAAAATGTCCGTGTGGCAACAACATTCGACCTGTCAAGGAACAAAATAGCTTACATCGAAGAGTTAGCCTTCTCTCCAGTTACGGCTCTGACACTGTAAGTCCCCCCCCCCCAAAAAAAATCTGCGTCATTTATTATTATCTTTTTAAAAAAATGTATTTCTAGTGTTTTGACTTGGCCTAATTCAGTGATGTCGTTTTAGTCATTATGTCTCGAGATATTTTGAGGTTGGCGTTCTAAGCAGAGCTCCCTACGTAAGGGACGAGCGCTTAGAACACGTTATGACCTCAGGAGAGCCTGGACAGTTACGAGTAAAGATTTGGAATTTATTCTCGGTCTCAAGCGGACTTGGTTTCAACCTCTGTCAGTTTATGTAAGTGATTAAATAGGATTTATCCACTTACATTTGTTTTCAAATCCACAGGGACTTAACGAACAACGGACTCCGCGGTATCCGAGGACAGATGTTCACAAAGGGATCAAATGTGCAGTACCTTATGCTACAACACAACAAGTTGATATCTTTACTTGACGAGACGTTTGTTGGCTTGACCTCCCAGTCAGTCTCCATCCATCACAACCAACTCTTTGATTTCCCGACTGCCATTGGTGTTGTCAACCCGTTGGAGTTGTAAGTGATTGACTACACAGGGTGACCCCCCAAAAGTAGGGCCCAATAGCCTCTCCGACACGCGAAGTGTGGTATCATTCGACAAAACAATTCCAATTAATTTTTTTTTAAAAATGTAATGATGCTTTATGGCCAGTCATTAAAATGATCCATGTTTGAGCTAACATCATCACACTGTAAGCCCACCCATCGGTGAGCTATTTTCACACGTACCGTAAATGTTCATAGACTAACTACACACCCATTCACTTTTTCAGAGACATTTCTTACAACAATATCGAAGAACTTCCCCTTGATTCCTTGACAAATTTCACCAGGCTTCAACTTCTGAGAATCACCTACAATAACCTGGAGAAGCTGCCAGCAGGTTTCCTCGGCAAGTCAAAATTGCTCACCTCTGTGTAAGTAATGCACAGGGCCGACACGTCACAATTTGTACTTTTTTGCCACGTCACCTGTATGTGTGATACGTCACTTGTATATGCGTGGTCGTCACTTATACAATGTATTTACATTTAAAACGACTTTTAAAAACAGACACTGGGGTATCAAATCTTAATACTCTAAATTCCCACTTACCTGTCCCATTCCTGAACTCGGAAAAAATGACCAAATCCTAAGTTGCAAGATATCGCACGGCTGTCATTCTTTGCCAGGCTCGGGAGTGGGACAAGTAAGTGGACAGGACATTACAGTTTCTGAGAATACCCCTCCCCGTTATCTTCAACTCAGGATTTAGTCATTTTTTCCTAATTCAGGAATGGGACAGGTAAGTGGGAATTTAGAGTATTTTTATCTCGTTTTCGTTGCAGAGATCTGTCGCATAACAAAATAACCCAGATAGAGGAGGGTGCTTTCATTGAGAATAAAATACTTCAATTCATCAATCTGGCCTACAACCAACTCCAACATTTCCCAGTGATGGATCCCAACGCGGGAAATGCCTCAGTCTCCTTCCCCAACCTCGTCTCAGTGGATTTACAAGAGAACGACATACGAACGTTCGGTATCAACGCTTTCCACGCTGTTGGCAAGGCGTTCGCCAGTCTGTAAGTAGTGAGGTTTAGAATTCAAACGATAAACGTAAACGTTAACGACAACGTTAATTTTGTACCGAAAATGCAATATAAAACCTGGTTAATGTGTAGTATGAAAAATAACGTTGTCGTAAACTTCACGTTTATCGTTTGATTTCTAAATTATCCTTTTATGAGATTTAAACAGTACGGTACCATAAAATCGCAGCAGCTCGACATTGCATTATTCAGCTGGCAGGGGAGAGCTAGGACACCACAGCAGCTAGGACATCACTGCACCTCTGAGTTGACATTGATATCGAACATGCATCGATGTCAATGATTGGTTTTTAAATGAGGTCAACAATTGTGCCAATTCGCAGATCACTTTTTGTCACGCTGGTCACCAGCAAGGCAGCTTGGCCGAGCGGTCTAAGGCGCTGGTTTTAGGCACCAGTCCGAAAGGGCGTGGGTTCGAATCCCACAGCTGTCAATTTTTTTTCACTCGCCCATTTCCCAACCAACCACACCTTTGTGTTTATATCAAGAAACAACTACACTTTCCATCATATCTTCACTGCGGTGATTTGTACACTGGCAAGAGGGCCGTATTCTTATGTTTACTGTCACGACAACTGAAGTTTTGCTGGATAGCACACGTCAAATTCGATTATTCGACTTCTGGGCATCTCCTGGCAAATCTGACGGTAGATATATCTGACTCATAAGTGACAGGCGTCATGCTCAGTCACCCACGATGACATTTGTACCGTTTCTTTTATTTCTCACAGAATTTTGAACAAGGACCCCCTGAGCTGTGACTGTTTCACCTATTACACCTTCAAAAAGATCCAAGCCGCTTTGAAGATGGCAGTGTGTGAAACACCAGCTGCGCTGAAGGGTTTCAAGATAACAAAGAAAACGTTTAAGCAGAAGGCACCGAAACTTTACCCTTGTCGTAAGTTTTCGTTGCCAACCGTCGACCTATACTCTTGATGTATTTTGGCAAATTTGTAAAATTCCTTCTTATTCTCATATCAATATCAACGCATTACAAACGGTGTGACAGGAATCCAAGTCCACCTGGGTCTAAGTCCGGTTTTACTGGGGGATCAACGAGGGATTTGGATGGCAATAGAAACCAAGACCATTCGAGGGGATAGAACCTTTAAAAAGCAGACTATTGTAGCTCGGAGTTAGAGTCCTAGCCGATAGTGATTCTTAATCCAAGTAACTTTCCCTGTCTCATTTTTGCAGCACCCACCCTCACCAACCTCACCTACATCGATCTTCTTTCCATCGAAGCGGTGTGGGTCCTGAACGACAGACCGACCGCAGACAGGCGGAGCGTGCGATGGAAAGGGAACCCTAATGATTGGTATGATAAACCTTGGAGGAATTATAATTATAATTATAAATATAATTATAATTCCTCCAAGGATAAACCAACATAAAGCCGACAGTATACATGGTATAGTCGGAGCCTGTTTGGCGCCGTTCGCCCTTCCAGTGACCAAGACGCAACGCGATGATGAATTCTTTGCAGCTGCCCAGACATCATTATTAAGAACGTTTGAAAATCAGTCCTATTTTCAATGTTCTTAGAAATTTTCTATTGGCATTATGATATCTTTTCAAGGAATTACTGGGTGATGTGTGAATCTCCCGGCGCCCCCACCGTCTACGCTTTCGGCAATGACACGAGTACCACGCCTTCCCCAGGGGCCAACACCACCATGACCGGCACAGCCATGATTGGTGACGAGGTTCGTCATAGCCTTGAGGATGACCTTGAACACGACAATTGGTACACGTGTAGAGTACGAATTGAGGCTCCTGATGGGACCCTCTCACCTTGGAGTGCACCGATGAGGGTGTACGTACCACCTGCACCGCCCAAAAGTGAGTGCAACATGTTCAGTACACTCGAAAAGTTACCGCAGCCCGTAACTCGCATTCGAAAGCTGCGAACTGAGGCTTACATTTCGAACAGCACATAACTTGCTTACAAGCCATCGGTATTACCATTTTAGCTGCTGCAACTTGCCCATAAACACTCAGCAAGATCGTTTCTCAGCTATCAAGACTCAACAACAACTGATGAACCACAATATTGTATTTTTGCAGATGACACCAACACAACAAAAGCCGACAATCGGTTCAAGATGGCGGTCACTTTCTACGACTTCAGGTTAGTCTAAATTTCAACTGTTTTCGGAACTGCTCTCAAGAGTGCTCCATGAAAAAAAGCTGTCTCCACCATTTTCAGCTGCTAACTAAGACCGAGAAGATACGATTGGGGACGTAGCGGTTTGTCATTAGTAGGCTAAACGATGAAGATAAGTTACCGTCAACTATTGGCCTACAGCTAGGCCTTACTGGATGTTTCCTTTTTCAGCGTAAGCCAACTTGACTTCAGTGAATACAACCCCAAGCTTTATAAAGAACCCGTGCTGGCCCATAGTCCCTTCACAACTTGGCTCATACAGTCTCCGACAATAACTGACGATGATTTCTCCAAGTGGTACAGGTCAACACCTGGTATAAACTACGTCTACCCCGACAAGCTGGTGTTTGAGAACAGCACCACGGGTTCAAAAAGGTTTTGGAGTGGCGAGTTCTTTCCCCTCGACGGTCGCGGGTTCAAACACCAAGCACAGAAGAACTGTTCTGGGCAAAACCATAATTTTGGGTAAGGCATGCACATCTGATCCACGATTCTTATAACCTTTTACATGTACGAAAGATGTTACTTTGGATCAATGCCATTGCTCGCTCTCCCTGGATGGATGACTGTTATTGGTCGTACGATGGTGCTTGTTGGTGCATCAAGTTTTTACCTCTGTCTCTGTTAATGCTCAACCAATTCTTAAGAAGTTTTCAATAAAGTCCATCATACATGTGTATTTTGTCATAAAAACGCATCATTGCTTTCATTTTCTGAACAAACGCGACATAAAGATGTTCTTTAACAAAATCGCTGTTCAGTTCATGGCCGCATGGCAGCCATTTTGAAAACCCCAATGCGTCGCGTAGAGCAAAGTTCATTAACATCGTGGCGAAGTGAAATCAGATTTGAGGAAGCTGTCCTTTTTATCGGACTTTCGCGAAGAGTCAAGATGGACTGGGTGCGAATGAACGGAGCTACTGACGCACTAAGAATTGGAAAAGTCAATAGGCCTACACATACACTCAATACTCTCTTCAGTTTCACCATGGCTATCCGCACCGCTTTCATCTTCAACGGTAATGAAACCATAACCTTTGGAGGCGGCGAGGATATGTACGTCTACATCAACAAGACGAGGGTTGCTGAAATTCATGACATACCTGCAGCCGGCAAGAAACCATGCAGAAAGGTAGACATCGAAAATGCTATCAATGGATGTACGTATTTTCGTGCCAATTTTCCGGGCACCAATTTTCCATTCCATTGTGATCATCGGTTCGTGAAACATGCCTCATGCTTTGCTTACTATCTTCTGTCATAGCCCTTCTTGGCAATAAGTCGACAACTGGAACTGCCTTGCCCTTGCATATTGAAACCTCTGTACAGTGACTCTTTCACTTTATAGTTAATACCACCCACGCTAAAGCACAGAAATAGATAAACAACGTCGATTATCATCATAATGATTCATAACAACCTCTGGCAAAACATAAGTGACAGACGATTACAATCGACCATTTCATCATTACCGCCAAAGAAAGGGTTTCACAACCGATGTTTCACGACTGCTTCCGATGAACGATCGATATTTAGTGCTCAGCTGCCGCTGACTACACAGTTATTGCTTTTCGTTGCTGTTACTAAGGCAGCTTGGCCGAGCGGTCTAAGGCGCTGGTTTTAGGCACCAGTCCAGAAATGGGCGTGGGTTCGAATCCCACAGCTGTCATATTTTTTATTTTCACGTAGAGTGGGCTGCAAACTGGTGCTGTCATTTGGACGGAACGATTCGAACTGATGGAGCAACACCACAGTTGCAGCCAAACTAACTTTGTAACAAATTATTTTTATTTTTTTTTCGCATTTAGCGGGTGCTCGGCCTATAATACCGATGGCCGGAAGCATAGTCAACGGGCAGTGCATCATCAGTGAAAATGCAACCAAGGAAGCAGTATCTTTGGAGCTGGTGGTAAGCAAGCATTATTCATTTCAATTTCATAATTACCGAAAAAGAAATGCGTATCGAGGAAAGCGTTAATTTTTTGTGCTTCAAATAGTTGAACCGTTAAGGGTTGATTTTCACCAGAATCTTTCACTTCTTCACGAAAGTACGAAATACCCGCAGGGTTATGAAAACAATGGACCCAAAAATCGCGCCCCCTGGTGGCTGCCGTCCCGAATTCAAATATGGCCGCCAAAACAGCCATTGGTCACAGATTTGTCTCTGTGGTTCCTTGGGCGGCTTTGCTTTGCCCCAAGGTAACATGACCCGGGCCGGGTTTGAGCCAGGTCTTACCAAATCTCATTCTCTCTCCCACACCAGCCGGGAGAAACATACCGCCTTGACATATTCTACGCCGAACGGATGCGGTGTACCTCAGAACTGCTCCTCGATTTCGACTCCGTGGTCTTTGCCCCACTGCGCAGTGCCGACGGTAGGGCTGGCCCCGTGGATTATCGTCTCTACCTCCCGGAAGACCAGCCCGTGGGGTCCATCTTAGCAACATTACAGATTGGAGACACCAGGTCATCCGGGCCTTTTGTTGCCATGGTAACGAGAGGTAGGCGTCGTCTGCTTCATTTATATATTTAGAATAACGTTATGCTCCATATATGAAATAGAATACATGTAGGCCTACTCGACTCCAGGTACAGGAGAAGTATTTATTTTACCCCATCACTGAAGAATTAGTCACTCAAAATAACTACCGTGTATCACGTAGGCTACGGTGTCGTCTAACGTTTACCGATCTAAAACTCTCTATTATCTGTTGCTCTCCCCGTAGTCACATTGGTTCACTTTCAGGAAACGAACGTGGTGACTTTGAGTTGAAGAACGATACGACATTGAACAGAAACACATCAGTATCACCGACACCCAACCATAAATACGTCAAGATAGAGAACTACACGTTTGTTGGTAAGTTGGCATGAAACAAACCAAAAGATACCATATTGGTGGTCCCGTAAGACAATAGAAGAGATCGTCCCGCTAACGGTAAAATTTTTTCAAACTTCAGAATGCACTAATACATCGACGACAGCCGGTAACCCTGTACCATATGCTTTCCACTCGCCTTTTATCATAACCACACCGACAGTTCTCTTCATGTTGGCTACAAGCCTCGATTTCGAAAATACAACATCGTATAACCTTGAACTCGAGGTCAGCGACGGGTCAAGGACAGGTTACATTAACATAAAGGTGAGAATTACGCGTCCGGGTAAGAATTTCGTAGGTCGCCATTTGCAATTATTTGGCAATTTTTTAAAAATAAGTCCAAACATCATTCATGAGACAATTCTCGTAATTCCAGTCCGGTTTTTGTTTGATTTTTTTCATTAATCTCAGATTTTTCGCTTTTTTCAGATCTTTATTCTCGACATCAATGACAACTGCCCAATACTGAACCAGTCCCTGTTTGTTCACATAGCTTACCCAGCCTTACAGCCCTTTCCAATCCTCCAACTTTTTGCTACCGACACAGACAGCGGCACAAATGGAGTAATCGAGTACAGAAGAACGTCAGTCATTGCCGAGTAAGTATGGTCTATCAATGAAGAGTTTTCACAAAGTCCCAAAAACGCCAACACGAACTGATCACTGAAACTCTTCCCCCAAGAACCGATGGCAAACCCACGACCTGATTAATTTCAACGAACTCTGTATCATTTTCTAGCCCACCAGTCAAGTACAACAGTTCTCTGAACATCTTCAAGCAAGTTCACAACTTGAATACGACTCTGACCTTCTACGTCGCCGTCATGGACCTTGGAACACCAAAACGAGGCACCGTGGCCACCATCTCGATCGAGATCAGTAACTCCTGCCTGATAGACGTCATTTTTAACCCACTTTACGTCAATATCACTGTTGATGGAGGGAATGGAGAGGTGACGTTGAAAGTGCCCGGATATTATCAGGTCAAATATCGTAAGTAAGGCTTCCTCAGGACTGAGACCTGCCAGATGGTCTCTGTCATGACGGACAGCATTTGCTGGGACTCCCACCCGACTCATCTGCAGTGGAATATTTAAGGAACGAAGGGAAAGCTTTGGGGATGACAATTGATGGCCTTATCTGCGAAGTGTACTGATTACAGAGGTCAATAAATTGGGGAGGTATCCTTAATAGAAAGGTGTCCTCCTGGTAGAGGTGCAGGCGCGTGTCCAGAGGGGGGGTCCAGGGGGTCCGGACCCCCCGCTGCTCGCGCAGGCCATAGATTTTTTTACCCATATTACTTCAAGGGAGCATGAAATACAGGGAGAGGGGCAAGTAGGTGAGGGTGAGGGGTCTAACGTGTTCCTGAAACTTCGGACCCCTACCCGCTATAGTTCTGGTATGAGTAAGCCCATGAGGTAGTCTACATCCGTTGTCGGGTGCGGCGGATGCGACCAGGTTCACTCAGTCAAGACATGTTCAAGGCTGAAATGCTGGGAAATGGCGTCTTCGGTGCGCATATTTTACAAAATTTCCTACCTGCGAGGGGGACACCCCCTCGCGCTCCCCCTCTGGCTCCATTCTCGACGACCCTCAATCCCCTGGACCCCCCTCTGCTCGAAATCCTGGACACGCCCCTGAGGTGTCCACTATCTGAGTTTCTACGTGCCCTATGAATGAATGAAAGAATGAACGCGTACTCCGCAAAGTAGGCCTACATATCAGGGACTGAGACAGGCACCCCCAGGCCGATCATCCAAGCTGTTGTGTTCAACCGTGTCGAACGCTACCGACAAGTCCAAAAGAACCCAACAGGAGTCACAGTACACGATGTTCTGTTCATTCTCCTTCTCGGGGCGAATCCAAACTTCTGTAATATCTTCAGAATGTCTGGAAGAGGTTGGTATCGCGAAAGCCATCATCCCAGATGCCTATCTGAGCGCGTCATCCAACATCCAGAAGAGTGACCCATCTCGAGGGAGACTCAGAAGAAATCATACCGACCGTAAGTCACAACCTTTTTATACTTCACCAAGAACACTATTACAACTTTTTTATTGGTCACACTGCGCCACAGATGGCGCCTCAAGGCAATTGATTGATTAGTCATGTGACGGTTCTGCCACTTGTTAGGCGGCGACATTACTCTCGTAACTCTACAGTATTTCCCACCGCTACCTCGACAAGTGTATTTTGTTGTATTTCAGCGATATTGGGGGGATATCCAGGGGCCTGGGTTCCAAGCTCAGGCGACAAGACCCCCTGGATAGGAGCTAACCTAAAGGATGTCTATCGAATCCGCCAGGTGGCT
The DNA here is from genome assembly GCA_002633025.1 of Notospermus geniculatus. NCBI lineage: Eukaryota > Metazoa > Nemertea > Pilidiophora > Heteronemertea > Lineidae > Notospermus > Notospermus geniculatus. The sequence continues at coordinate 813,407 of NMRB01000036.1, forward strand.
CTCCAAGGTCGCAGCGACGCCCCTCAGTGGGTGAAGACGTTTTCACTAAAGTACAGCGATGATGGGACCACGTGGACGGAGTACGTTGATAAAGCTGGACGGAAGGTAATTTGGTATTGCGATTTGGTGATCCGGAATTTTACCCTGGGCCGACTTTCGAAAGGAGTCGACCATTGATTCTNCTTCTTTCAGTGTTTTGCCGAATGTGTTTCGGTGGCCAATACCAAAACCTGACTGGCCAGGACAAATGCGAGAATTGTGAACCTGGGTTCACCTCAACCAAAATGAAAGACCGTTGCACTCCTTGCCGAACTGGCACCTGGTCCTCTGGGGATGGCACCTTGTGCAAACCATGCAAGAGTGGTCAGTGTCCCTGCTTGGAGAAGAAGCACAACTGCTTTAAGGACGAGTTGTGCTACAACAAGTACGAAGGTGGTACCCATACCTTTGGGTGTACAGATTGTCCGGCTGGGTATCGTGGAGATGGCAGCAACTGTACCGATATCGACGAGGTAGGAACGAAACGGAGTTGAAGGGGCTGCTCTCGCGCGAATAGGGTCTCAGTGGCACCTTCGTCGATTTCTTCGCCTTACGCCTTGATCAGTGACACAAACTTAGTACTGCCCTTCGTTTTCTACAGCCGAGTTGCCCATAGAGGGTCGACTTGCGCGATGGGGCTTGCCCGAAGAAATTGGGTGCATCTAGCGCATGCTATTCCCAAACAACAATCATCTAGCAATGGTACATGTAGTACATGTAGCTGCATTAGTATCCCACATACGGCTGACAACCATGACCTTAACAGTGATGTACCATGTCAAGTTTTTCCGGTACACATGTAACCGCGGCAAAGACGCGAAGTACCGTACCTCAAGGAAGGACGGATTGGTTATTGTATGACTACATTTCAGTGCTTCGAGGAGAAACCATGCTACAAGAACCGCTGCATCAACACTAAGCCAGGCTACCAATGCCTCGCGTGCCCCTTGGGATACAACGGCACATTCGAGGATGCCATTGCCATCAACAACACCAGGAGATCATTCTACTTCAAGAACCAGGTCCAAGATTTCTCGAGGTGGCAGTACTGTCATGATATTGATGAGTGTGCCGTGAAAAACGGCGGGTGTGATCCAAACGCGATCTGCCACAATACCGTGGTAGGTAAAAGTTTCCTCTCATACAGAAAATCTTTGATAGAGTGTCCCCCTCCCCGACCAATGGTTTTAAGGAAGGGATGGCGAAACCAGGCAGCAATACTGTCCTACCAAAACTTTCAAGGTTCTGGTTATCTCGGACTTTTAAGGTCCTTGCATTACACTACCTGTACCCCAGATATATTGCACGGCCTAACCAACTGGACAAGAGGGTTTCCTTCATGGCCGAGTGGTCAGCGTGCCTGGCATGTAAGCCTAACTGCCAGTGGAATGATCCACAGCGTCAGCGTGGAAAAATGATGCAGCACTACCAAGGAGCCAATGACGCCATATAAGGCGCCTCGGTTAGGAACTAGTCTTTCGATTCGAACCCAGTTATCTGTTGTTTTTTGTCCAGGGGAGCTACTACTGCGGCCTCTGTCGTGACGGATACGCGGGCAGTAGTCTTCATGGCTGTATCGATGGCGATTTCTGTGCCACCAAACGATACAAATGCCACAAGGAAGCCGTGTGTGTCTACACTGGACCAGGACAATACAGATGCGAGGTAGGTGGATTGAATGAGGCCCCCAAACCCAGTGCTGATTGTTGATCGTGTGGATCAGAGGATCTTCCTTATGTCAAATTATTCGGGCTTTATGGAGGTGAGAGTCGAGCGTCGAACTCATCTTAATCAGCCATATGAAGGTATCGGGCAGTTAAAACGCCGTGCAGGAGGGTTACAGAGGCACAGGGAGAAGCAGAACAGGCAAAACAAAGCGTTCCTCATTTGCAAGTTCCGTCTACGCATTTTTTCAGTGCAAAAACGGCTGGGCTGGCGACGGATCGTTCGTCTGCGGAGAAGACCCCGACCAAGACAACATCCCCAGTAAACCTATATCGTGCCTAGGGTGGTACTGTAAAAAGGTAGGAGACACTCTGAAGAGTGGCATCATCGTCTGCTCTGCAAATTCGAACTCAGCTAAAATTGGTCAACATTTATGCAGTACCTGCTGAACTCAACAGTGAATAAAAGTTATTGATATTTTTTTTAAGGACAACTGTCCACTGACTGCCAACACTGGTCAAGACGACAACGACGGCGACAGAATCGGGGACGTCTGTGACCCGGATGACGACAACGATTACATTTATGACCTTGACGTAAGTTTCGCCGATTATTTTGCCGTTCGAGCAGCATGTTGGCTTGAGAGCTGGTCTCAGAAATTGTCCTAGGTCCGATTGTCTTGTCCTGGTGCACTGGTACGAATTCCAATGGTACATGTATACATCGATACGAACGAGGCGTCGTGTTACCACGAAACTCAAGATCTGAACGAATCGCCGGATCACAGTCCTCATCTGGTGGAAAGCGTTGCTTTGTGTCTTCCAGGACAACTGCCAGTTCGTTTACAACAGAGACCAAAAGGACACCGACAGCGACAAATCCGGGGATGCGTGCGATAACTGTAAGAGCAAATACAATCCTGACCAATCAGATTTGGACGGCGATGGCCTCGGCGACGTATGTGACACTGATAAGGATGGGGACGGGGTCACAAACAGTAATGACAACTGTCCCGAGGTTCAAAATAAAGGTACGTCATCTTGGAGACGTTTTATGCGGCCGTCTGGATAGACGACAAACAGCTGAGTACCAAATGCGGAACTGAAATGGCAAAGTGCATACAAGTATGATCAATATACATGTATTACAGCTGGGTGCACGAGATAAACTTGACGACCCACGTATCAGCTAAAAGCTTTCCTCCGACCAAATGCAATTCTCAAATGCAAATGCAATTCTCAAACTTCGGTGTCTCGAAAACACGATCGTCAATTTCGATGTGTATTTGAAACACTTGCCAGAAGTAGTTCCTGTCGATGCCCAATGCCCATGAAGCGTATTCTTTTCACAGATCAGAAGGACTCGGATGGAGACGGCGTCGGTGACGCCTGTGACAACTGTCCAAGTGTAAAGAATGCTAACCAGAAAGATGACGACGAGGACTGGGTGGGGAATGCGTGCGATGGAAAGGACAAGTAAGAAACCATTAAATTAAACAGAAACACGTGTATTCCTCCTGTACATGCTATATGTCACCAATCACCCTTTTGTCCAGGTCACAGGATCAGGTGGTTGGCGACATACGTCGAGGCGGCCTCTCACGGTCCCTCAGGCTAACATAGACTGAATTACTAATACACTAAGCAACGTGATTGGTTCCACTTATACTTGCATTCATTAAGAGGAAACCAATGGGATTGGTTATTCCTTCTTCGAATTTGCATGTAAGCTGAGATATGACGTGTTCATCTACGCTGGGATGTCGATGAGCATGATTGGTTCGTCTACATGTAGGCCTAATTTGCATATTCAACAACGTTTCACTAACATGGCTCTTGATTGGTTCATTCAATTTACATACGAATGGCATGTGAACAAATATGACTGGCTATTGGCTACTGAGAAGTATTCAAATTTTAAGTGCATAATTTAACACCCCCTGCTTTAGGGATGGTGATGGGATCACCGACTCTATGGATAATTGTAAGGCAGTACCGAATGGTGACCAGGTGGACACGGACGGTGATGGACTTGGCGATCTTTGTGATGAAGACATAGACAATGACGGCCTGAAGAATGACGTTGACAACTGTCCGTATGTTAGCAACAAGGACCAGACAGATTTGAATGGTAAGTTCATGAAAGATGCATCTTTTCCATGCGCTCCTGCACATACAGTACATGTAGGCCTATCTTGGGTCAAATGGGGACATTCCTTTCTATACTGTACAAATGGGGACATGCATCAATTCCACGATTCTGTACATGTAATGGCAGCTGAGTGTCCTCGGTTGGTGGGAAATAAAATGACATCGTCATCACAAATCGACTAACTGTGGACGTTAGGTTCCGTATGGTGCTTTCCAAGTGGGGACCCTAACTGCAAACTACCTAAAATTAACTCTCCATGACGTACGGTCTCAGTGACAGGTTTTTTATTGAACTGGGGATGACAGTAATACTAAAGCAACAACTTCCCCTCCACCAAGGAAAATGTATTGACTGCTTTCTCCCACCAGACAACAAACGTGGCGATGCGTGCGAAAGTGACTTCGACGGTGACGGCCGCAAGGACAAATTTGATGACTGCCTTCAAAACTAGTTCATACAGACAACCGACTTTATGGAGTACAGGACAGTCAGTCTTGATCCATCTTTCAAGACCAAACCAGCGTGGATGATCCTTGCAAAGGGGAAGGAGGTTCGGCAGATGGTCGACACGGACATGCCCGCCATGTTTATCGGTACGCAGCTTCGAGATTAGTTCACCCTCCTAAATGGCAGGTTGGAGCACTCTTACATTGTGCCCATTGTTGTTGACTAACTCTTGGAATATCAACGTTTCCACTACATGTATACATGTAGACAGGTCAGAAGGATACTGGGGTTCCCTCGAACAATACGGAGGGTTGGTCTAGCAATTCAGGCGATATTTCTTTATGTTATTTCCATCCAGCAAAAACTCACTTCGGCGAGGTGGACTACTACGGCACGATGTTCGTCAACAGTGGTAAATGTAACGGTTACATTGGCTTCGTGTTCGCCTATCAGAACAATAAACGATTTTACCTGGTCATGTGGATGCATAAACACAATCCAAGGTTTACCAGCATCAAGGCCGGAATCAAAGGCATACAACTCAAGGTATGCGTCAATATGCCAGTTATAGCCACAACGCCAGCCATGATCTTGAGTAGTGCGATGTGATATTGAGTCACAGCTGCATGGGCGGCGCTGCAGTCGTCACCACGATCTTGTGTCGCAGTTGAGAAAGACGTTGGGCGGCGCTGCAGTCGTCACCACGATCTCGCGTCGCAGTTGAGAAAGACGTTGGGCGGCGCTGTAGTCGTAAAGATAATCTAAGGTTGTAACTGATATGTTCATGGCTATTTTACGGATTTTTTTACCGATGCCGATCGATATTAGCGCTGCAAAACGTCTGCATTACATTATTTTCGAGGCTATTGTTTTTTCAGCGGGTCAGTTTCAATTCTGTCAGTGCTGGGACCACACTTGCGCAGGCGCTGTGGCATTCCCAGACGACACTGAACGTTGTAGACCTCGTGTGGCACGCGCCGAACCTGGCCGGCTGGGAATGTAAGACGGCCTACCGGTGGCAGGTGTCTCACAGACCGTCGGTAGGAGTTATCAGGTCAGTTCGCTAACGTTCGGTTTTTACGACACGCTATCAAACACCTGTCTCAAATTTGTGGTTGTGTGAAATGATGAAATCGGGGTGGGTAGACTTTGTGAACAGGTCCTGGAGCGTACCGAACGAGAAATTGGGATGACAATACATGTACATTTCGATAGTTATATAATCTATTCCAGAATCATAATCAAGCGAGGAGAAACGGTGCTCGTAGATTCCGGCGCCATCTTCGATGACGTTCTGAAAGGCGGAAGGACGGGGTTGTTCATGCACGGTCAGCCAGGAGGAATATGGTCTCACATCAGACACACGTGTGCCGATAGAGACAATAAGGCGCTCCTCCTTGATGGCAAGGATGATTACGTCGTGATTGACACTGTGGAGAATCTCGGGCTGAACAGGAGGTGAGATGAGACTCAGTCGTTTGACGATTCAAACGAGGGTTACAACACAAGGGGTGATTTTCACCGACTCTTGTTGCCAGTAGCCTCCCTACCCAGCCGCTATGTTCCCTCGCTCGCTACCCACAATTAACCTGATGAGTGAAAAAACGTTTCTTGTGGAGTCTAGTCGTTGCCATGTGTGGCCAACATCAGACCCACGTCATGACGTGCCCACTTTGATTTCAGCTTTACTCTGGAGGCTTGGGTAAGGATGCCCTCCCCGTATAACACAACCAGACAGCCGATCCTATGCACGAGAAACGAATCTCTCTGCCTCGTTATAGAAGACAAGACTTTCCAGTGCAAGTACGGGAGCGGGTTATACACGTCCAACAGGACCATTCCAGAAAGGGCTTGGACAGTGTTGACCGCGCGATACGAATACGCTTGTAAGTTTTGACTATCTGAGACAGACCAGACTTTTCAAGCAGAAAAAGAATGTATTCAAGGGAAATTTTCGAAGAGTTTGAAATCTCGACCTATCCTTAAAAAAATGGTTGACGTTGACTTGATTCAGTCGCCATTTCATAACATTTTACCAACTGCCTGAACTACAAATTTGTCCCAAATTAGGTTAAAACAAACCAAAAATACATGTAGACAAGCTCGCTTATCTATTTTTGAACAAACCCTATAGATTTTTTTCGTATTCCAGATCATAAATTGAGTCTCTTCGTGAATGCCTCCAAGGAGACGACATTCAGTGGTGTGCCACTGTATAACTGGGTAAGAACAAGGCCAAGTGTACCAAATCTTTAGTCGGCCTTCAGGTATACATAATTCTCATGGTCATATCATGTTTATTTCTTACAGACTCTGGACAAGGACACTACCTTGCTTCTCGGGAGAGACAAGCAGAATTTCTTCCGAGGTGAAATTGAAGATGTAAGTTCAGATATTGATACGATCAAATTTTCAATGATGGGAATAGTGTGGACACTCTGCAGGAGTAGTGGGAATTCCATAAATGGCATTTCGTCCGGCGACATTTCTCATGACAACTCTCTCCTCATGTTTACAGGTCCGTATCTACGACCGCTACCTCCCGGATGCAGATGTTACAGCCTACATCAAGAAAGTTGGGATGAGGAGACAGCAGCATGTCAAAGCTCTGGTGGCGCATTACGACATGGACTTCAATACCAAAGGTAAAGAAAGCAAGCTAACGGCAATGGTTCGCTATAGTGTTAGGCCTTGGAGGAATTATACTGATTATACAGTATAATTCCTCCAAGCGCAGACTGATATTCACAATGCCCCTAGGCCTAGGCCTAACCTTGGAGGAATTATACTTGTCAGTATAATTCCTCCAAGGTCTGCGCCACCACAATGGCCAGAATGTTATGTTTATTACCGTGACCTAGTTCATACATACACGCACGGTCGATGTACACCGTATACCCCACTGCTCGCAATTGTACAGACCGATCAGGAATGCTAGACAAGACCGTTCGAATCCACGTATTTGAATGATCTTAGTTATCAATTGGGCATGGAAACTGTTGCTACACCTAAAAGAATGAGTTGAAGTATGGTACCTCACCTGATGAAGGGTTAGTATAAATGGTATCACAGCGCGTCAAACTTGTCAAGTGATGAAAAGGATGGCGACCATCTTTTCCACTGAAGCAGTGTGCCGCTGAGATCATGTGATTCAATGTGACCAATCAGAAGGCGTCCTCAAAAATAACCTCTAAAATTTTCCAAAAAATCGTACAATAAACTCCAAAACGCTGGAATAATTCAAATTTCTATATTCGGAACACGCTTTGACCACAAATGATTTGAATATGCATCAATAGTCAATAGATTACGCGAGAGGAAAACAGGCTAAAAATCGGGGCGACAAAATTGAACAATGCTATGATGATTTTTGGTCGGAATGCGTGAAGGCCAGCTCACCAATAAGGCATCGTTAGATTTGCCTGCAGTTGAGAGATCGTCAGTCCAGAATGAGGAGAGACACATTGTTGAGAGATAGAGGGAGCGAGCGATTCAATTCTTTTCCACTACGAAGGCATAATCAGTTATTTTTCAATGAACAAGATAGCCTATTGAAAGCTGGTAGAGACAAATTTTGTCCTTTTTTCAGCGGATGTCTTGCAAGATAAGAGCGAATTCAAGGTGAATGGTCGCATCTACGGAAAACCTAAATTTGTCAAGGTAAGTACGGCATGGACGCCGTATCAAGGCTGATCAAAAATAATGGTGTGTCATTTCCTGACACTTGCTGGCTTGCGATATCGACCCGAGGTTATCGGGGGTTCTTTGCATGCAGTGACGGACGTACAACACGCGCTTTTAGTAGTCGCAAATATCTCTTCTGTACCCTAACAACTGGTGAATGGACTCACTTTTCATTTCAGAGCATTCAAGATCAGGCAAGATTTGAAATAGCCAGGCCAAACAATTAGACCAGACCACTCCCGTGGTAGACCAAGTTTTCCATGCACGCCAAAGGAATCTCGACTGCTGCCTCCATACATTTTGAAATACCAACGCCTTCGGTCACTTCACCTTCAGACTACGCTCCACTTACAAAGTGTAGTCCGAAGGTGTTGCATACCACTAATGGTGTAGGACACCTTTGTGTACACAGACAATCCGATGAAAATGCATAATCATAGCATGAATAAAGTAGGGATTTATACTATCCAAACAAAGGGTGTTGATTTCTTACTTCCGACGGAGAGAGCCAGAGTTGTGGGGGACCGTGTCTGAAAGACTGCGTTTGGAGTTGAACAAAGAAGAAAGGTCGACAAACAACTGTATTTGATTGTTCATTTCCAAATTATTGAACATGATTGACATTCATGTATTACAAGCAATTCATTAGACAAAATATTTGTCACAAAGACTTGCACAATTTGATACTAAAGCACTGCAAGCCACTACAAACAATAGGGTTTATGACCCTGGGCCAAAGGTGCTGTTCCAGGTGGGAATCTTCTCCTGCAAGGTGGCTCTCATTGGTCTCAATGATAGACATCAACAATTCACAATTGTTTCCTGACAAATGTACGACTTATGCTGAGAGCAACGACACACTAATGACTGCCGAGAGTTTTGTTTGTGTTGTCCCCTTAGAGCCAACTCATGCGAGAGAACTCTCACACAAAGCAGCACTTTCAGGATAAGCGGTGCACCATATATGTCATCTATTTTACAACTTTCAGCATTATTTACAAAGCTAGACTTTGAGTCAGCTTATGACTGAATCAAGGAAAGAGGGGGAACCAACCAAAATGCGGACCTGGGGTGGATGTCAACTCAGTGGTTACTTGCCATGACATCATTCCAAGATGTCACGGTCTGGCCATGATGTCACTCCAATAGATGTCATGGCAAGAGACCGCTGACGGAATTGGCATCAACACTTAGGAAGCCTAATTTGGCTACCAAAAAATAACACTCCTTTTCAAACATGTACCGTGTACCGGGACTCTCAATTGGGCCACCGTGCACGATGGCATAGGATAATTCACTTGTCATTAGTGCATACGATATCCAGAAAAGAACATCTAACTTGAGATTTCTCCATGAAAGATTTACCAGCACATCTATTTTACAGTCCATCATCGATCATGCAGTTCTATCACAACATCATCAACCATCTGCAGGCCATACAGCTTCCTTTTAGAAGCATCCTCCACATTACTTCCTAATAAGATAACGAATACCAAACTCTATAAGCGAGCATCCTTTCGCTAGTACCAAACTAGCAATAACTACCGATGAGTACCGGTAAATAAACATGTAATCACCCGAGTTTTATCACTGATAATCAAGAGAACAGCAGAGTGTCTCTGTCCCATCAGATGGAAAATTGTCAGTGACCAGGTGAGGCTTCCATAGGAGCAAAAAACATGACTGAACAGCTTAGAACACCTTTGCTAATAACACCACAACAGGAATTATCCAAGTGTTTCTCTGCTATCTGCATTTTTGATCAACTAGAATCTTCAGTATCCCTCTTGGCACGGGCTGCAGCTTGCGCTATTTCTTTTTCCACTTCTTGTTGTGCTTTTTGCCATTTCTGGACCATCGAAGACACGTTTTTCTTCTTCAGTGACAAGGCACCACCGGATTTCATCTTTATCTGAAAGACAGTTTTCAAATTGATGGTTGTCACACCTCTGCTCTCGATCTTCATGTATCGTGAGGTAACTCATAGCTAAGCTGCCTATCTACCTACATAGTAGTAGTTAACTCATGGCTAAGCTCTCTATTTACCTGTATGTTGAGTTAACTCTCAGCTAAGCTCTCTACCTACACATGGCTATTAAAGCAAGGTCAGATAACTCATAGCTAAGCAATCTATCTACATGCCTTGTGAGTTAGCTAATAGCTGTGCTCTCCACCACTACAAGCAGTGTGAATTACATGTATAAACACCACTGTGCTGTCTATCTAGAAGCATTGTGAATAAACACACAGCTGGACTCTAAATCAACATGAAGTATGCATGGTATGAACTACCTCAATGAAGCCTACCTACCATACATACCTTATCTTTTTTCTTCTTTTTCCCACTCTCAGTGACCGTGGCAGCCAAGCTCATTGCCAGCTGACTTGCACTATGAGCTGTCTGACTTGTAGTAGCAGGGACACTTGGTTGAGGAGGCTTCTCAGTTGCTCCAGAGGTAGTCGTATCTGGAGCGTAAGTTGTTGGGGCGCTTGCGACGGTAGTCTTTGCCGCGCTGGTTTGTGATTCCCGGAAGAGGACAGGCTGGGCGCTGAGATGAGCTGGCTTGTCCAGTGCTGATGGACGAGAACTCGTAGGATAGGATGAATCGTGTGAGTCACCCGATTCACGGCACGGTGGGGGTGGGGGAGGGGGCACAACCATGTATCCAGGACCATGATGCATTGCGTTATAGCCACCGGTATGATAGGAGTAGGGGCCCGAGTGAAAGCCATGTGAGCTCGATACAAATGGATTAGGCATGCTATGCCGTCTTGGAAATGGCGGCATGGGAGGAGGCTGGAGATCGGGAACAGTCGAGTCTACGACACTGTCGTCGATATCCATATCAACCTCCTGTATGGGGCTGTGGGGTAGATATGACGTGGGGTTGTTTTCTGTCCCGGGGGGTAGGGGAGGTGGACTGTATTCACCAGAAAGTATGGGCGGAGGGGGAGGGGGGACAAAATTTGTGTCAAATCCAGGAGGAGGGGGTGGTGGCTCTAAGGTTTCCGAGGAGGGTTGGTCGTCTTGTGGGAGTGGGGGTGGGGGAGAGGAGGGTGGAGGTGGTGGTGAGGATGGGGGTAGCGGTGGTGGTTCTGGTTCTGGTGGCAGGGGAGGCTGACTAGATGGCTCTTCTGGTGGCGGCGGCTGCATCGTCTCATCCGAGTGTAGAGAAGACTGGTCTACGTCGCCAGTGAATGTACTTGTGATGTCTTGACCTTCTCCTACAGCAGCATTGAAATCCTGCAAAGAAATGGAATGTCAGTTAGATTTCCGAAGGATAGAGATGAATGAATCAGGTCGAATCAAGACATGCAGTTGGTAAGAGCAGACACAACTTTTCGGGATGGCCTGTAGGAAACATTTTACCTGCACCATTCGACCTTCACTTGAATCAACCTCCTCTTCCAACGCGCTTGAACTTGCTTCAATATCTTCCTTGTAACCATCGCCGCCGTCAAGAGGATATTCCCACTGTGACGAACCCGTCTCGTTGTTTTGGTAGAAGTAGCGTTTATAATCTCTGAAAGCACCCCAACCGGGGATAGAAAATTTCTCATTAACACAACGCCCAAATATAGGAAAAATTAGTGAAGTGTCTGGCCCTCTTGCATTCTCTATACCTACATAATGTAGTCCGTGAAGCGGTCCACGCTCCAGGCACAGCTTTCTTTTTATAAAACTCCAGCCAGACTTTCACACCAATTTTTCATTGTGAAGGTCAACAAGAAAAATCACCTTTGGATGAGCATTTGTACAGTAATATGTACAAACGCATCTTCTTTGCTTGATATTGACCTGTCAGAATGAAAGTTGCAATTTTATGACCAGTGGACCTGTTTACTCTGTCCTGATAATCCTTCAGTTGCAAGTGGGATGTTGTAGAAGACTGGACCCCGTTTTGTTGTGTACAGGGTCAATCCTGCAACTGAATTTTGCCCCAACGGGATATTGAGGGGAGGGAGTAATCAGTGTCCACCGGATAGATTCCTGTCACAGGTTTGCCCCAAGGTAGGACCATCGGACCATCTGCCCACGTGCGGAGAGAGCACATGTGATGGCAAATGAAGGAGACAATCACCGACTGGAAAATCATTATGAGTCGATAAAACTGGACGAAAGTAAATGCTCATTTTTTTACACAAAGCACCAATGAGGCAGAATCAAGCTTTGGATTTCTATTTATTTTGAGTCATATCTTTCAGTGGAAAGCCCTAAACATGGCCTACAATGTCAATAAGAAATGTTGAAACCCCAGTAAAAGATACAAATTCTGCGAAATATGAAGGTGCAAATCTCAACAAACAGAAGTCCCTTGGATTTTTTTGTATTTTGCAGACGTGCTCTCAAAGGTCAAAGAAACAAAATGCCCTGATCTTTCTGACATATAATCAACAGACTTCCTTCAGTTTCACTCCTCGGCATCTAAGATTATACCATTCATTGATAATGAGAGAGATTTTCCAGCAGATGAGACTTCAATATTTCAATGCCAGAGTTAGAAAGGCCCTGTTGACATGGGCAGCTTCATCAAGACCCTCCTAAACGTCTGGTTTCAACAGTCTACTCACCACCGACGATCATTGCTTCTTCTTCCAAAGATCTTCGGCCTCCGGCCATCGAAAACATCCATTGAATTGTCCAAACATTTTTTAAATGCAGTTCAAAATAGTGTACGATAGGATAAAGGTTCATGCCCCCCCCCATCAGACAAGACCCCACAGTAAATGTCATAGCAGTTTTCAATCAAATTGTGGCATAGAATTCATGCTATCAATGAGTTTGGCAACACCAGCCTAATAGATTCTATATTGCACATTCTGGACCATCAAGATTATATTGTGATTCTTTCAACAATGATTGTGAAATAGCCAAATCTTGACATTTACGAGCAAGAATTTTAGCTCCTTCAGGAAGATTTTCCACAGTTCAAACCCTTTAAGGACTGCACAAATTTCTGAAGGGGTACCCTATTTTCAAGACATCTAGATTTTTGAAAATTGAGTCCCTTCTTCAAGATCATTCTTTGCTCTTTCCAATAAATACCCATGATGGGGGCAGAATCATTTTATGATTTTTTTCACCAGTCACACTTTGGTGACTTTCGTCACCACCTGTCCTTAAAGGGTTACCATAACCAGTTTATTTTTCGTGTAGCATGAACTCTAATTTCAGCATTCCATGTATCTATTTTCCCTTCACTGCTATTTTCCATCCACAAGTCCTCCAAACCCTCAATTCAGAGTCAGACCAGACTGGAACTGAAACGGTTAACAGCAAGAGCCGGGTTGTGGGTCACAGAAGCCTAACCAGTGTAACTACAGGTCCCAGATTCATCCCACGCTGCAGTTAACTGCAGGTACGGCCAGCACATGTCGAAGATAATAAAAAGGGCCGTACCTGTCCCAGTGGCACGACCATCCTTTGGGCGCAGCGCCGAGCTCATACTGTTTGATCTGGTTGTCGGCGTCGTTCAGTTTCTTCAACAGATGATGTGTTGACAAGCCACCTTCAACCCAGTCCACTAAGCGAGTCTACAATGAGAAAGTAAATGGACAAAATCCAAGTTAACATTGTACAGAATCCAACATTGAGAATCCAAGTTAACATAGTGCAGTATCCAAGTTAACATAGTAGAGAATCCTAAGTTAACGTTGCACAGAATTCAAGTTAACATTGCACAGAATCCAAGTTAACACAGTACAGAATCCAAGTTAATATTGAGTGTAATACAGAATCCATCCATTAGAGGCCACCACCAGTAAGTGGTCCTAGACGTCATGGAACTGACGTCACAGGTGCAAGACACGGCCTCACATCATTGAATGATGACTATGGGCCGTGCATTTCTTCTCTGTGACGTCAAACTCAAGTGACATTCTAGGACTGCTAACTGGTGGTGGCCTCCAACAGTAATAGTCTCCCACTCTTCCAACCTCCTACTAGTTTCCATAACCTACCTGTGTCTCAATAAGTAGAATCTGTAGCTTGGATAACCCTTTTCTTGTGATGTCGAGGAACTCCAACTTGCTCGTTATTGTTGATGACAGTTGGTCTATCTCAATCTGAAAAGTATCAAAAAGGTTAAAATCTCCCTGAGTCTTCAACCTGTGGCTTGCAGGCATTAGACTTGACGTATTGGATTTGGCTCCAAAAGCTTGCACACATTTTTGAAAGAACAGTAAACTGACGACTGGTTCATCAAACAAAATTACCTCCTGATCTTTCTGGTTAAACTTTTGGTCCACAGTGTTATCCTCAACTGCTTCCGTTTCTGCAATGAAAAGAAGATGGGTCAGCAGAGGTAGCAGCCACAAATCACTCCAGCCTGAAAGCTCTCGACTCTCCAGGCATAGAATGCCCTCAAATCTGCGGTGACAAGTGATTGCTTTTGCTAGATATTGATATCAATAGATGTACATGTCGTGTAAGTTGTAGGAGTAAAACATCACTATTACCAGTCTTGATCTTTTTGGCTGGAGGTGGTTTATCTTCCTCCAGTGTATCGGCACAGACTGACTCAGGAGATTCCCTCTTTATGCTTGGTTCTGGTGTCATGTCTGCCTCCCCATCGACACTTTCTTCTTCTGCTCTTTCAAGCTGTTCTAATTCAGCCTGAAATATACACCACATATTATAATCCCCTTTTTCACAGATTCCTTAGCACTCACTGGCTGTCAGAGTGGCTCAGTGGAAATATCTGCTCCTGCAACAACTGAAGTGCCAGCAAATGATGAGTTGCCCATTAAGAGCCAACATGCACGGGAAACTCTCCCAAGGGAGAATGCCTTCATTTATATACGTTAACAACTCACTTTTCTCTGAGCCAATTCCCGTTCCAACATTGCTTCCTCATCCTCATCCTCCGCTTTCACCGTAGCAACTGTCGTTGTTTCCACGACAGGCTCTGGCTGCTCCGGTTCAGCTGCTACACTGGCTTTCTTCTTTGTCTTCAGCCAACTTGAACCCCCGCTTCTTATCCTTTGTAACAATTCGTTACGATCTATCTGCTTCCCTGCTGGTGCTTCATCGCTTTTTTCCTTCATATCAACCTTTTCTTCGTCTAAAGTTTTCCCCTTAATGAATTTCATTGTGAATGTTTTCTTTTCCTCCTTCTTAACAAGTTCACTACCACGCTGGTCTCGCCGAAACCAATCGAACTCCTTCTGACCAGAATCTTTATCATAACTCTGTGGGAGGGGACTGTTACTGCGGGAGGAACCAGTCGCCCCTAAACCTGAACGTGAGAACTGAACTTTGGGGCCTACAGGATCATTATCGTCATTCGACTCAGAGGCGTATTTTGCAAGATGGCCGTACAAACTTTTCTGTTCCTCTGGCGAATCGGGATATTCACTGAATAACTGTNAGGTGGTTTATCTTCCTCCAGTGTATCGGCACAGACTGACTCAGGAGATTCCCTCTTTATGCTTGGTTCTGGTGTCATGTCTGCCTCCCCATCGACACTTTCTTCTTCTGCTCTTTCAAGCTGTTCTAATTCAGCCTGAAATATACACCACATATTATAATCCCCTTTCACAGATTCCTTAGCACTCAATGACTGTCAGAGTGGCTCAGTGGAAACATCTGCTCCTGCAACAACTGAAGTGCCAGTAAATGATGAGTTGCCCATTGAGAGCCAACATGCACGGGAAACTCTCCCAAGGGGGAGTGCCTTCATTTATATATGTTACCAACTCACTTTTCTCTGAGCCAGTTCCCGTTCCAACATTGCTTCCTCATCCTCATCCTCCGCTTTCACCGTAGCAACTGTCGTTGTTTCCACGACAGGCTCTGGCTGCTCCGGTTCAGCTGCTACACTGGCTTTCTTCTTTGTCTTCAGCCAACTTGAACCCCCGCTTCTTATCCTTTGTAACAATTCGTTACGATCTATCTGCTTCCCTGCTGGTGCTTCATCGCTTTTTTCCTTCATATCAACCTTTTCTTCGTCTAAAGTTTTCCCCTTAATGAATTTCATTGTGAATGTTTTCTTTTCCTCCTTCTTAACAAGTTCACTACCACGCTGGTCTCGCCGAAACCAATCGAACTCCTTCTGACCAGAATCTTTATCATAACTCTGTGGGAGGGGACTGTTACTGCGGGAGGAACCAGTCGCCCCTAAACCTGAACGTGAGAACTGAACTTTGGGGCCTACAGGATCATTATCGTCATTCGACTCAGAGGCGTATTTTGCAAGATGGCCGTACAAACTTTTCTGTTCCTCTGGCGAATCGGGATATTCACTGAATAACTGTTGACCGATCGTTTGTGGTACACTTCCAGGTAGTTGTGGTCCTTCCACGACCGAGGTCTCCGGATGTGGCCATTCCGGACACTGATCAGGTAATTCCGGTCCGATAGTTTTGACGACAGGTGGTTGAGCATCGACTGATGACACATGGGGTATGTCCTTTGGCAGAGGAGCCCCAGTGACTGCTGACAGTGACGGTGTCGAGCGACTATCCGTGGAAGGTTTTGATCTGAAACAAAACACCAAAGCAGGAGTTAGGAAAAATGCGAGAATCGTAAAATGATCAAGAGCAAGTTCAAGGGCCCGGCTGTCAGTGTGGTGCAGATGCAACATTGGCATCTGTTATTTTGGGGGTTTACGGTTCAATCCCACTTCATTTCAAGGGAAAGATCCTGTAATTTGTGCACATTATTTGGTGACTATTGGAAGATGGCAACTGTTTCAAGCCAGGAGAATTCAAAACCACATCACAAAACTCACTTGGTCTGATGTTTCTTGGCCTCCTTTTGGTTCTTTTTCTCTTCTTCTCTCACTGCTTTCCGAGCTTCGAACGCCGTGTTGGCCTCCTCATATTCTTTATACTGTAGTAAATAACGGGTGTAATCCTCGGGTATCTCCCATGTCACTTCATTTGTTTCCAAGTGCCAGTAGTAGTAACACTGAGTACCATCATCAAGGCACTGCTGCCAAACAGTCTTGGGCTCTGGAGAAAGACGAAATGGTTAAGTTTCACTGTCACTAGTGTTAGAGGCAATCTCATAAAACCAAAAGAAATGGCGAGACAGAGATCAAGATACCTTCTGTGAGCAGGACAGCAAAAGCTCAAGTCTCCTTTTTTCATCTTCCTCATTCATGGAAAGCACTCTGAGAATTTATTCAATCAGGAAAATTCAGAAGTTCACAATACCTGGCGTGTTGAATGTCTCCTCCTCTTCTTCCTCTTCAATGGTTTCTTCCTCTTCCTCCTCTTTGCCACCTTCTTCTGGCGTCACAGTATCTATTGACTCGATCTCGGCAAGAAAGTTTGCTACCTGCATGTCGATGTCTTTGCCAGGTTTGGTGGCGGGGGTAGGGGGAGGTGTCGGATCACGCTGGTTGGTTCCATTCACTTCCTCTGTGGAAAGAGGGGTCAAAATATGAGGAAATATGAATATTTGATTGAACTACCGGGTAACTAGTTTACAAACAACCTCCCAATCTGGCCACAGCCAAGTGACCTCCAATAACTATCAAGAGTGAAATTATTTTGGCACATCCTAGTTCTGCTGGGTAGGACACAGCACCTACCCTGAGGAGACGGACCAACCACAGGTTCAGGTGTTCGTTCAGCTTGTTCCTCTTCATCATCTCCATTGTCATAACTTCCAAGGGCAGTCAAAGCATTGCTACTCCCTGAAGTATACAAAACAGCAGTATCGACATTAGTCAATAGTAATTTTCCATATCTTTGGCAAAAAATAAATATAGCTCCAACCCAATGCGTAATAGGCCTACTATACTAGACAATTTCTCAAGGAGACAGAGCGATGGATGAAAATCTTACCTGTCCTCGGCAGATGTTTACTTGCGGATGTCTCTGAACTGTCATCGTCAAGCTGAAGAATGGTCCGTCGCTTGCTGAATCCCTTGTTCCAATTTCTCGAGTACATGGTGCACGAGTTGATTACTTTGCTCCTGTTGGATAATACAACCAACTTGAGATTAGATTACTGTTTAAAAAAATGCTGCAGTTTTTGTATTTTGCGTAAATGTACGTACAGGTAACAGTTTCTCCATGGGTTTTGGTGTAAGAGGGGCGACGGTCGGTGGGCCTGGTAGGCCTATCGAATGCACTGCGCGAGGAGCCAAAGGCGCCTTCTGGCGAAATTTGCGCCTTCTGCCGATTTTAGGTGCTCTGAGATGCATTTTCTGAGTATCTCAGATGCATAATTGAGCGATCTAAATCATAAATTAGGGCAGACGAATTTTTAAGAGGGGCGGGGCGCCCTTTTTTTAACTGGTGTGGAGAATACTGATGTAATTCATTCATTCATCATCATGATCATGTTCATGCAGTTAGGCCTAATACCCTCTCCCTGTGCAGGACTAGGCCTACCGCTACTAGCCTAGCCCTAGTACTATAAAAATAGGCCCTACCCTACTAGGCCTACTGGGGGAGGCAGTGCAGCCTTGACATGTTGTAGGCCTACGACGTGCAATGCCAATCAATATCATGCAATGGCAATGTACATGATGCATGAAGTATAGGCCTAGGCCTACACGTAGCCAAGTAGCCTCGGCCGTAGGGCCTACACAGTACACGGTAGGCTAGGCCTAGCCTAGCGCAGCGGTGCATGCGATTGCGAAAATGCATGCCAGAGGCTAGAGCCTAGGCCTATGTGCAACGCCGCCGCCCAGCCAGGCCCATGCGCCCGCGGCGCCGCCCATGCGCCATGATGCGATGCCGATGGCCGCGCTGCGGCCGGGCGGTGGATGGAGCGATTTTATTTACGTTCAGACCATCTGACATCGATGCCACCACCTACCTCCTTGAATAATTCTTGTCCTACATAGTCATCGGCAGTTAAATTTGATTTTGGATGAATACTTAAAGCACTTCCAGTACAGTCATGACAGTAAGAAGTAAGCTATGAATCGGAAAATTTGAGAAAACGCGATGCACCCACTGCCATTTTGGATACAATTAGTCGTCCGAAGGAATTCTGCAACAGCTAATGCGATTGGCTGAATTAGCAATTATGGACAAAATTGTTCCATTCAGATTCAGTGTTACAAATTTATTTGGCCGAAGCCTTTTCCCTGCTCTCGGAAGAGAACGAGATTATGCGAGATTGTCATTTTCCATCAAAACAAGTGGACCTTATTTCTGAGTTTTTCACGAAAAAAACATTGTGAAATTGACCGATTGTGTTCACACCAAGCGGAAAATGGACGAATCTAATCTACATGTACTGCAGTCCGGTTCGGAGGACGAAATCTGTAGGATTTTGGCTGAATTTGCAGCCAAGGTATGAAAGTTTATCTGCATTTTATTAGGCCTACCTAGGCCTACAGTGTGTATCAAAAAAATGTAAGCGAATTCATGCCCATTTTAGCATGCAAGGGTTATTTAATTTGACAGTCAACTTGTCGTTTTCCACAAATATATAGAAGCTTGATTGATTGATACCTTTCTTGCAGCAATACTACCGGTTCTGTCGCGCATGACCGAGTACTAATTACATCTTTAGTTCAGCATCACCTCCCGCCTCGAAACGAAAGCCTGGACCTGTGGACTGTTCATTTTCGTCAAGGAATCTGAGTTGTTATCCTTGAGAAAATGGAGAAGGCTATGAAGCTGCAAATTGCAGCGATTATTCTGATCTGTACAGCGCACAACAAATAATCCCTGCAATTTGCAAGGGCATAGCTTTTCCGTTTTCCCAAGGATCACAACTCAGATTCCTCAAGCATGTCATTGTCAAGTGACGAAAATGAACAGCCCTTTCTTGCCTCATCAAAGTAGCTGGAAGGTGAAAAATCAAAAAGTCCAGTTCTGCGCCCGTAAGAGGGGATATGAGTAATGGTTGGAATGTCCATAACAAAAATGAATAGAAAAAACACTCCAGTAACCCAGCCAGGGCCCATGTTCCCGAAGCCGTCGTTAGGTCAACGATGTCGTTAAAACTGGAAAAATTCATAGTGTAACGACATCATTAACCTTACGACGGCTTCGGGAACATGGGTCCTGGCTTATCCATTTCTGACTTGACCTTATGATGACGAGTACAATAGACAGGGATTAGGGCTTCATTGACCATCCATGGGGTGGGATTGCATAATACATGTAGTATTTTGGATTCTCCATGCCCTTACTGACAGTGAATCAATGAATGAAAAGGTGACAATAGCCCTGCAGACACCTCTGGTCACAGGCCACTCATGATAAATAATTGACTAACAATTGAATGGACCTGTCCCTTTTCCAAGGCCTGACCGACTGGTGCTGTGAAGTGCTATGTCAGTGTTATGGTGTGCTGATCATGGCAAGAATAGGCCCCCTATTTGGCTCTTTTATCCTTGGTTTACGCCCAAAGTGGGTGTCTTCTTCAAAGCCCTTTTTTCATAAAAATATATATTTTTTTAATTTTAGGGTTTTATTAATCCAATGATAAGCCCCTGCTTAAACTGCCTACCCATTCTTGCCAAAATATAACATCACTT
>NMRB01000036.1:834746-862350 GCA_002633025.1 Notospermus geniculatus
AATGAAAAGGTGACAATAGCCCTGCAGACACCTCTGGTCACAGGCCACTCATGATAAATAATTGACTAACAATTGAATGGACCTGTCCCTTTTCCAAGGCCTGACCGACTGGTGCTGTGAAGTGCTATGTCAGTGTTATGGTGTGCTGATCATGGCAAGAATAGGCCCCCTATTTGGCTCTTTTATCCTTGGTTTACGCCCAAAGTGGGTGTCTTCTTCAAAGCCCTTTTTTCATAAAAATATATATTTTTTTAATTTTAGGGTTTTATTAATCCAATGATAAGCCCCTGCTTAAACTGCCTACCCATTCTTGCCAAAATATAACATCACTTTCACGGATTTTTCTGCAGCTGAAAAATCCACTGTTTAATTTAATTAGGTCATAACCATGCAATTATTCCATGTTACCCAAAAGTGATGTCTCCACCCTATGATGTATCATCCCTGCAAGTTTTAAGTCTGTATGACTTACAGTCGCAGAACTGGACTTTTTGATTTTTCACCTTCCAGCCCCTTTTTTTTCTTCAATTTTTTCCTTCTAGTTTTACCAAATGTTTTAAAACAAACTCTGATGATTTGCAGTACATTTACATTGGACCTCACTGTGCAAATGTTAAGCATTTGCTATTTAATTAACTTTTAGGCCAACTAAAAAAATGTGTTTTATATATGCACCGCTTCCTGACAGCACTTTACAAATAATCACATTCAGCATTCAGGAGCAGAGTGTATGGAGCTCCAACATGTCCAATACTGAAGTCGTGCCATGTGATCCTTTCACAAAAAACTTTTCTTCTATGAAAACTGCTCAAGCGTGACATGATTGCATCGTTGCTGATACATACAATATGATACATGATATATTTTGTGCATTTAGCCTGAACGTTATGCTATCGGTAATAACACAAAATGAATAAGAAATTAGCGGTATTTAAAACAGAGAGAATGAATTCCCTGGTCTCTCTGAGTTAATGCTACATGAGTTCATAAATAAAACAAAACAGCTGTTTAACCAAGCACAAAGTACCACTTGGAATCCTCCAGCTCTGGTAATATGCAGGACTTCAATCGCTGCCAGCTGCCTCCTCAACCTGCGATGCTTTCATACAAAATGATTTGCTCCACTTAATGTAACCATGGCAACGGTTGTAAGCTCAAAATATCACCGATGACGTCTGCAGGCAAGATCTCAGCGAGGGAAGCTGACGTGAGTTGCATATAATACAACTGCGAGTTGGTTGCTTCCCCTTGA
This sequence comes from Notospermus geniculatus, assembly GCA_002633025.1. Taxonomy (NCBI): domain Eukaryota; kingdom Metazoa; phylum Nemertea; class Pilidiophora; order Heteronemertea; family Lineidae; genus Notospermus; species Notospermus geniculatus. Next base: position 835,999 of record NMRB01000036.1, read on the forward strand.
TTTCCAGCTTGACCAAAGGCTTCATGAGTTCAATCAGCCGCAGCAGGATTTCTGCCAGAAGAAATATTTGCAGTGTTTCCGCCAGAGGGTACTTTTAGTATACTGAAGGGTATGCACTGAGTACCCTCAAAGGAACAGAAAAGGGCCATTTTCTTTAATTTCAATTTTCATGGGGTTTTTGCTGATTTTGAAGAAATGCATACCCTCAAAAATATTTCTGGCAGAAACTCTGAGAGGGGCAGAATGGAATTCTGGTGTAATATCTCAGAGTGTTGCATGTTTTCAATGTTAATTCTGGTGTAACATCTCTGAGTATTGCATGTTTTCAATGGTAATCTGGTGTAACATGTTTAAGAAATAATCAGAAGTGTACAGATCTTTGTTGTCAGAGTGTTGTCTCTTGAATGAAAATAAGGGCAATTTAAAGACACTGCTCTGCAGTGAAAAACCGTTTTGTACATGTACCTCTAGCGGATTGCATTTAACATACTGATTTACCAAGAGAATTACCCCTCTATCACATGAATGAAGAATGCATTCGATCCCCAGTCGGACCCAGTCAGTCCCAAATTGATCATTTCTATTCGTCATTTCAACCTCTTAAATGAGGACACCTCTCAAATAAGGACAGCATCATGTTACATAATCTGGAAAAACAGTTGACAGGGTTGATCCTTGTCCCGGGTCAACTCAGATTCAGAACATGAATCTGAAAGAATGCCGAAGACATTGAAGCATAGAGCCCTTTGATATCCTATCGCTGGAGACGTACACATTCAAAGCCAACACAAGGCCACCATTCCACCACTAACCTGCCTGAGTATCGCCCAGCCCAGACCCCTAAACAGAATGCATGAGATCGAGTTGCCTGGCAACAGCGATATTGGCTTTGCAGAAACGAAGCGTTGTGCACTGGGGGTGTTCTAAGACAATGTGAAGTGTGGCAATGTTGAGTACTGTGACAAGGGAATAATGTCTTTCTCATTTGTTCTGCTTGTAATTTCCTTGCGCATGAAGTAACATAGTTGAAGAGAGAGCAAAAACTGATATTTTATGTAAAGAGAGAAAAAAAGTGGTACCAAGCAACACTTAGTAATGGGGAAAGAAATGATGTGAAGGCTCGACAAGCAGCTGTTTCTGTTCCCATTGCCAGTCGGCTAAAGGTCATGCTAAATGTATTTGGCTGCAAATTCTGTATCTTGAATTTGGTTACAAGATTTTCCTGTCATTCTGTCATAAACGATACGTATTTGCAGGATGTCAAAATGTCCAAACCTATGTAGATTCTTTCTGCAAGTTTTGTTTTTGCTGACACACCTTCTCATGACTGATGCTTGCAATGTGCTATCACCTCAGTTCAGCACCGCAATGGACTTTATCCCTCCTTTTCTGGTAGACAATTTGAAATTAAAGGCTGTAACCTTCGATCTACTCCTACTGTACTGCTGGGATCCCCTAGAATTATGAAAAGGATCTTTGGGGCTTTTTGAAGTCCTTCAACGGCCAACTCTTTCTTCAGTGGGGGTTTTCACTTTCAGACAGAACATTAATATTATTATACTTATTCTTAAAAAATCAATTTCAAAATAGTTTCTCTTGTTTCTTTTCAGAATGCACAGACATTTTCTTTCCCGTCATTGGATAAAAGTACAAAACAGGTAAGCAAAAGTGAACATATGCGCTCACTTCTATTTCGCATACGGTATTTATCTGATCACACTTTCAAGAGATGTATGTCTCACATCCATGACACTGTCCTTCCGTAGAAATCCTATTGATCTCATTCAGATCAAGTCTTTAGTTAGTCACATCCACCTTGAGTTGTAAAGCTGTAGAATTCTAAGGGCTTAGATACTGCGAACGTGATGTTTACCACGCACAGTTGTGACCTTGCCAATGTCAGCTTAAACCGCAAATCCAGGTATTACGAGTACCGGTACATTTTTTTTGCCGACATCAAAACATGTCATTTATTGTCACACAATATTGATTGTCGATTCAGTGCATATTTTGTGCAATCTTAGAAAATCAGTAGAAATAAAAAGCATCAGCATGGTGGAAGATCTACTGCTGAGCAATGAGATGTTTCGAACCATGAATTGCGTGGTCATTACGTTGACATTTACGGTTGTCCTGGTATCTATGGCGTACGTGCCACCAAACAGCGGGTTTCTCAATAGGAGGAGGCTGATGACATTTTAGCCTTTTATTCCCAGGCATATCACTAACCAGCAACTTCTAGGCACTTAAAGCCATAGTGGAGTTACATTGGAAAGGCCCAGAGCAGACATCGGTGCCTGCCACTGATGAGGTTACAGGTCCCAGTCTGAGCCATTCTGAGAGGCCAAGGCAACACTGACTTCAACAGCTGAGAAAAAGTTGGTATTATTGAAAAGCCAACAAAATCAGCAAGAAATTTTCCAAGTAGAAATGAGCACAGTGCCTGTGGATTTTGTTTGACAGCACAGGCTTTCTACGGCCACTCAAGTTTCGTCCTGCTAATGCATAATGTCCACATGCCATTTTGGGGGCTAAGCTCTAAAATCAACTTCTGTGATCAAAAGTAACCGACTTGTCTTTCAGAAAATGGTCGACAGTTGTCTGTTACAGTTGCAACAGAAGGCGTCATCACGGTGTTACGCAGCGTGTCTGGAAACGTTACGTATCCTCAGTCGTGAAAAATCGGGATTAGAAATGCTGGCGTGCGAGCCGTCGTTAAAAATTTTACTGAAGCATTCGGGAATTGAAAATTATGCACTGGAACAGGGAGAGAATATCACAGTTCAGGAAGTAAACCCAAAAGGTAATTGGTTTGGCCTTTGTGAATTGATTATGGTAGTTTCATTTCAGCCTCAGCTGTTGCCAGTGCTGGAAATTAATTGTTCAGTCGAGCCTCGCCCCAAATGGACCTCTGCCCAGGGGATGCTTCTTAAGGACAGGAAGGTTCAGTCCCAAATTGGTCAATTGTAAATACCTTATAAACTGATTCTGCACAGTTGCACAATCCCACATTGTAAATTCTGAGGAAAAATTATTTCTCTTTTTTTTAGTCATCATTGAAGCTCAGAAGTCGTTATGTAATATCATCTACAACAGCCCAACAGCACAGAGGATTTGCACGTAAGTCATGCAGTTGGCAAAGTAGAGACTTAAAGGTCCATCGTGTTGCCCACTTTTTGTTGACAGCCGTGGCACCGGCTAACACAGTTGGCCAAAGGCTAACTGTATGATAAAATTGTCTTTGCAGGAAAAATGGCTGTGTTGAAGGGATAGTCCAACGATTGAAAACATATAAGGATCCAGACCTTGATTCTGACGTGAAGGTAAGCCCCCATCCTCACACCCAGGGTCTTCACAACCCAACCGCTCCTTTCCTTGCACTTCTTTCTGGAGGGGTACGATCGTGAATGACCTGAGATTCTCAGGATGGGTTTTACGTAGAAAAATCAAAGTCATTCAGTGCTCGAGTAAGAGAAGACATGATTTTGCCTCCTGGAAGAATGTGATATTAAAAAAGGCAGGGCATTTTCAACCTCTGAGTAAAAAAGGCAGGGTGCGTACCCTGCAAAAACTCTTTAGCTGTGACACTAAACCAGGATGTTATTCAAGAAGCCAGCTCAGTTAATTAGCTTCATCTATACATCATCTTCCATCAGCTACAGTACAGAATTAATTGAGAAAGGCCAAGGATATGAGGATAATTACAGAAGCTAATTGACCGGCTGAGATCCATTGATCCACACGCAGGGCTATTTATAGACGATGAGGTCGGGTCATGCTTAGATTTGCATGATGCGCAGTTACGGTTCCTTGAAAGTCATGATATGACTGGGCAATTTTTCCGGAGTGCGTGTCAACAATATTGCTGCGTAGTTTTTTCAATGTCATGCTTGTTTACTGATCAATCGTATGCGTGTTGGTCTTTGTGGATGCTCTGATCAGCTGGCACGTCGAAAAGCCAGGAATTGTGACCCCTGAGTGTTATACCAAGTACCACATGATCTTTTTATCAACAACATGTATTCAACACAGAACATAGACTAGAACCCACACATTGTCTAAGGTCATCCAAGCCTAGATTTCCACTCTCAATCCTGTTCATGACAAGAATATCGCCCAGCTGATGAAATCTCCTTTGTTGGTGATACATCACCTTGGAGACATGGTGGTACTGTTACCATGACAACCGGGGAACCTTCGAACATAATTAGATTGAATTTCTGAGGGAATAACTCCGTCGTTGCTTTGCCTCATCACTGTAAATTACTTCCGACGGTGCATTTGTAGATGGACTTCATTCTGGCCGTAAAATTGATGATTACAGTCGCTGGTCTTGCTGTTAAAGGCGGGGTTAAAGGAAGAAGTGCTGTTCAATGCATTGCTATGTCATAAGAGATCAGTTTCTCTTCTCTGTGAGTAGTTATATCAGCAAATAAAGACGTTACAAAATGATGGCATTGTATCAATCATGATCTCTGTAGTTTATGTGATGTAATCTAGAGTCCTAGTTGAGAAAGGCCTTTGGCAGCGGTGACTGTCAAGGCAATCTTGAGTTACAGCTGAGAAAGATGCTGGGCAGTCCTAGTGTCGCAATAAGCTTAATTTCAATCTTGGTTAAGACTGCAGATCAAAATTTTGCATCTGATTGAGTATTTCAGTAAAAATCATCTGTGGAGAACCCCCAGACCCCCCTCTGCACAGGCACCTGATGCACTTAACTTTAAAGGCCGTCTGTGGCCACCATTCTTAGACCCCTACCCCACCTGACCCCACCCCGGGTGGGGTGGCAGGTGGGTCCCCAGGCACCGACATGTAGTACTGATACCTGGTGGACAAATTCTGAAAAATCACAGTTTAGTGTCTGACTATGTCCTTGCCAGACCCCTCTGTATTTTCAGGCTTGCTACAGTCAGGTTATATATGTGATATTCGAATTCTAAGACAGAACGTATTGAGTAGCCACCACTGTATGCTTTCAAATTGATCATCGTAGTGGTTGCCATGGCAACGTCAACATTCTTCGTACCAGCTACGACATGTTCGATGTCATACAGAGAGACTTGTAAACACCACCTCATCGTGTTCTACTTCCAAGGTGCCATTTATCATATTTTTCTATTGTCAAACGGACAGCACTGGTTGACACAAAGCGCTTGTTTTCATTAAGAATATCAGCCATTTTCATTTTATCTGAAGATGTTGTGCGGAAATTAACGAAGTGGTGATACGAGGAAGCGATTGATGTGAAAAGGATGCATTATGATTGAAGGTCTTATCTCGGCCATTTCTGCTGCGTCCAAGTGATGTAGCTTTAGATGCTGACTAATTAATGAGTCTGCTCTTTGTCATGATTTGATAAGAGTAACAAACAATAGCTAGAGAATAACCATGAATACCTGGTAGATGGACGGGTGTTCGTGAATTTTGTAGTCAGTGGAAACAGCAGCGCCTGTCACCTTGACCCTAAGTTAGTTAGCACATCACTGAGTTTTCTTATTTTGTTTCAACTTATCTATTGCTCCTCTTTCTATGTAGAGTCATCATTTTTCTCTTTGCAGTATTTTGATATGAAGATCTTGTTTCTCCTGACAGCTCTGTGTGCTGAAATCAGGTAAAAAGCATTTTCAAACAAATAAAAGTCACTGCTCTTGCTTGTCTGAACCACCAAGGGTAAATCACTGGGCCTGTGGTTGATCCTCTCAGTTGAGTGGAGCGTAGTCCAAAGTCAAAGTGACCGCAGGCTTTGATACATCAAGATGGCTCTTCTGACAGTTTCATTCACTTTGTCTCCCTGTCTGTTACAGACCAAACCTACGATTTGAGCTCCACGGCTTCACCTATCTCATTGAAGTCCTTGACCTTTGCCTGAGGGAGGATGACGCGCCGAAATCAACTCTCAGCGACAAAGATTCTGATTTATGCTGCGAGGTGCTGAAAGTACTCTTCAATCTGACGATATCACCTGATAAGAACAGCCTAAACGAAGAGGAGGAAGCGCATTTTATGCGGCTCGTCAGCGTGCTTCATGATCTGCTGTTAATTGACACTGCCACAAAAGACAAACAAGAAGAAGTTCAGAGGTATTTTCTCGATACTCTTAAAACCTCTAAACCATCATCATCATAACATGGTGTCATAACCCTGTTGGGCTTTTGCCAGAGGTATCAAGTCCAGTGCAGGCTACAGTCCACTGGCTTGGGTCTTTTACATGCCCTGGCATAGACACTCGGGAACAAGGCACCACAGCTTTTAGTCCCATCCGACGGACCCAAATATTTCCCAACTTGTATAGTGTGTATATGCCTTCGCCAGGAATCAAGCTCACACCCACCCATTGCAGAGTTAGGTAGTGAAGCGTGCTATATAAACCACTCGACCATCAGGACAACGTCTGCGTAGAAAATGTTTTAATTTAAAAATCTCACATCAATTTTCAGTCATACTGTGAATCTCCTGACCAATATGCCACGTGATTGTTACGAAGAGTTGCTGACGCCATTGAACGAGGGCGCCGTGAGCGCTGTGGAAAACAAGGATGTGGAGTACGATGGGAAAAACATGGAAGCTGTTGTGGTTTTGTTGGAATTTCTCAACTCAAGATTAGACACAGTAGGTCATCAGAGGGTCTAGGCCTGAGCACCGTCTCACCTCATAGTCATTTCGATTTCCAACCCTCACAATTTAGATATTTTAAAGGTGTCCCTCTTCATTGATTTACAGCCACAGAAGAGTAAAAAAGAAAGCCTGACCCCCATTCTACACTGCCTCTGCGAAACATGCCGAGCAAACAGATGTATTAGGAAGTTCTGCCGAAGTAAGGTGCTGCCACCTTTACGGAGTGAAGTGAAACGACTTCCAGAAGAAGGGAACACGTTACGAAACAAGTGAGTGATTTCGCTAGTGTATGAAATCTTGCTAGCATGTAAACAGTGGCAGATTTACGTACAGTTCACCCGCACCGCTGTGGTTCCTGGCAAATGAAGTTGGCACCCATGGCCGCAAAATTGCAAGGTCAACACAAGGTAGCACTTTCGAAGACATTCTTTGATTGATTCGAGTTTTGAATGACAGCTTGTCATATCTTTTCCAGATTATGTAAACTGTTGACCAATCCTATACCAGAGGTGAAAGAGCTCGTCGCTGACTTCATATTTGTGATGTGCAAAGAAAATGGTAGGTTCTGCAAAATTTTGAGATATCACTCTTATTAAGCTGAGAAGTAGCACCTCTGTTGTTTCTTTGCGTGTATAGCCTACTGTTTAGCCATTGTAAAAGTTGATATCTCTGCTTGAGGTTAGTCGAAATATGGTCAGTTGAACTAATAGCTATCTTTATCTTTGTCCATTTCAGTCAGTCGTATGGTGAAATACACAGGCTATGGAAATGCTGCCGGACTGCTGGCTAGTCGAGGGTTAATGTGCGGCGGTAAAACAACAACAGCGCAGGATTATTCGAGCGATTCAGAAGACTCGGAGACGGAGGAATACGGATGGTTACGAGATCAGTAAGTTTGAAAATCAAGTTCTGTTGCTTAGTTTAAAGGCCTTTATCCACTTGAGTGTTTATGGAGTGTTTTAAATTTTGGGAGGGGTCCCCTCTGAAGTTTACTTCAAAAGTGATGATGAATTTGCTGATAAAGAAGAAGTACTGCAGACTTTTAGACGATATCAAATTTAAATTCTTTGACCAGTTATTTCGCCGGGTAAATGCCCCATAAAAAATGTATTTTGTAACAAAGATGATTGTATTGTGAAGCTTTTAGAGTATAGCTAGTGTCGGTAGTTAGCAGGGCTTCAGATGCGGGGACTGTTGGGGCGAAATCATGTAATAATGACTGTTTCAAGAAGTAAAGTTCTCCATGAGTATTTCTACTTCTTGGAGCAGCACCTAAAAAGTACTCGTTGGGAGCAATTCATACTCTTTCACATTTGAAGCAAGGGAGTATGACATTTATCAACATCAAATATCTGAAGCCCTGTGTTAGTCTATTTCGTTTTCGACCTGTCTTATTGAACCATACAGTCTTAGTCTGTGTTGTATTGTGATCTAATCCTATCTGATTTTTAGATGTCCTGGTTCCAGGGTTAATCCTGTAACCGGACGCTGGGAGGAGGATAAGCCTAATCCGTTGGAGGGAATGTCAGAGGAGCAGAAGGAGTTCGAGGCTATGGAACTAGTCAATATGATGGACAAACTCTGCAGGTAGGTGTTTTTGGCTCAATCACAGCGAGTTTACAAAAAAGCCTCCTCACTTGTCCAGATTGCGGTGCAATTTTGGATGCACCCGTTGTATGGAGGCACTGTCCATGGTGGAAAGTAACAAATGATTTCTGCTGGATGCTGCAGAAATATACAGGTGTGTGGAGGCCTCATCTCAGAAGAATTGAGCCGATTTCTACAAGTAATAATGCCGCATTTGGCACTCGGACCTCGATATGATTAAAGTATAAGCATTGCTCCTTTTTAGGGAGGGCATCATCCAGCCGAGTACGATTGGTCCAGACGGCAAACCTCACCCAATCGAACATGTCCTCGAGTTGATGGAGAATAGGGCAACATCACCGCCACAACCAGGCGGCGATGATGAAGAATTAGATTCAGAATAAATCTGGTCATATCGTCTGCTGTGGGGGTCTGGATATATTAGTGCAATCTGGGAACCAGCTGAGGAAATGACTTTTGCGATGTGCCGATTTCAGTGTTCACACCTCGCGAACCAGTCGTCGATTTCAGTGTTCACATCTCGTGAACAAGTCGATTTCAGTGTTCACACCTCGTGAACCAGTGTTGATTTCAGAGTTGACACAGGAGAACCTGTGACTGTCAATTTCAGTGTAATTCGGCAGCGTCAGTGCTGATTTTTGCCAAGTGGACCAAAATGTTTGTGACAAACGTTTGAGGAGTATCCCACAGATCGCAGAAATAATCAACAATTTTTCAGATTCAGAACTATCAATCAAATATTTCACAACACGCTATCAGCAGACCGCCTTTTTGGATTAATCACAAATTGGCACCAATCACCAGTACTTAGTCACAAATATTGCCCATGGTGGACCAGTGTGAGTGTTGATGATGACTTGGGGTGTTATGTAATGACTAGAATGAAAATAAATGTACATAAATTAGGACCCCTGGGAGTGATGGAGGTGCGCCGTTGTTATCTTACGTGTGAATGGATTGTTAAAAGTTTGTGATCTGTTTTCATTGGAATTTTTGGATGCTACTGGACGAGATTTATTTGCGATGTTGTAAATTATGTGCTTTGCATACAGAGCGCCAAATGTATTTTTGCACTGGGCCATGTGCTTTGGACTTCTTGCCATGTACAATATGGTACGCCACTAAGTCCAACATATCATACATATTTTGTGTGTTAGTGTAGTGGGGAATCTGTGTAAAGATAAGCAAGGCTATGCCCTGTTAAAATTGGTTTTCGGGTTCTGGATTCGGTGAGGTCAAGACCTGTCATTTCAAATATCTTGTTGACGTTTATGTATATTCACATCTAGTCATGACAGATGAGTTTGACCTGTTTCGGTACCCAAAATTCTAACACGGTGCTCTAGCTTCCAATATCAATGGATGGGCTCTAAAATACACATAGAAATAAACTGCCATGCCACTTACAATCTCACAGTTTTTTATAATTCATTAGAGTACACTTGGAAGTAAATTGGCTTGCCAGAAGATACAATCCAAGTTTTGTATGATGCACTACAGTGCACTNTTTGTGTGTTAGTGTGGTGTAGTGGGGAATCTGTGTAAAGATAAGCGAGGCTACGCCCTGTTAAAATTGGTTTTCAGGTTCTGGATTCGGTGAGGTCAAGATCGTCATTTCAAATGTCTTGTTCACGTATATATGTTTATTCACATCTAGTCACGACAGATGAGTTTGACCTGTTTCGGTACCCAAAATTCCAACACGGTGCTTTAGCTTCCAATATCAATGGATGGGCACTGTATACACTTGTTAATGGCCAAATGCACTTCAGTACTCTAAAATATACATAGAAATAAACTGCCATGCCACTTACAATCCCACAGTTTTGTATAATTCATTAGAGTACACTTGGAAGTAAATTGGCTTGCCAGATACAATCCAAGTTTTGTATGATGCACTACAGTGCACTTGGAAACGAACCTACAGTCTCAAGTTTTGTATGATGCACTACAGTGCACTTGGAAATGAATCGACAGTCTCAAGTTTTGTATGATGCACTACAGTGCACTTGGAAATGAACCTACAATCTCAAGTTTTGTATGATGCACTACAGTGCACTTGGAAACGAACCTACAGTCTCAAGTTTTGTATGATGCACTACAGTGCACTTGGAAATGAACCTACAGTCTCAAGTTTTGTATGATGCACTACAGTGCTAGTAGAGATGAACTGCCTTGCGACCTACAATCCCAAGTTGATGCACTTAGATTATAGAGATGAACTTTCCCACCTCCCTCTTTCTCATAGCTTTGTATATTTCAAGTTCTTTGTCACTTATGATGCTTTAAGGCCAGTTCTACTTGTAGGCCTACCATCCAATAGTAAAAGGCATGATCAGCACTCAGGATCAGGGGAGTGTGGACAACTCATGGATCATCAGCCTTATACTACTGACTCTTGGTAGTACATGACTGAGCTGTTCTTTCGATGGACCATGCTCCCACTGACCACAAGCAGAGCCACTGGCTTTTACCATTGGAGGGCAGGTTTTCAGAAGGGGGGAGGGAGACTCAACTGGAGGACAACACTCTCTCTATCCATAGTGGTAAAAGCAAAAGATTTTTTTACAAATCTGCCAAAGTTGGGGTTGGGGAGGGGCCAGTGCCCTATTTTTGATGGCCATGTTCTCTGTTCAGTGTCGTGATAAATGGGCAGCTGTTGGAGACACTGCCTGGTGGCAGAAAAAAGAAACATTGTAAATATTATAAAACAGAGTGTGACATATTTTGTGTGTAAGCAGACAGTTTCCAAACTAAATCATGTAAAGTTGCTTCTCTGGTCTTTCCTCTTAATATAAAACACTGCATTTACATTATTTTTACTGTATTATAATGATAACTATGTGATGTACATATTAAAAGATAAATGCATTTTATGTTGAATGTAGACCAAGTGTTAGAATCTTGAACAACTAAATACACTACCCTCTGGGACAATTTTCACGTGTGTTGGGTTTTCCTCAGCCCCGATAATATACAACCAGTTCAACATGGTTTTCATTAAATTCCACTATACATGTATTTCCATCACCACAGGCATGCTTCCATTCTCTCAATGAAGACAGCTGAGACAAGTTTTTAACAAAGTCGCAGATGGCGTTACAGGCCTATGGCAGCCATTTTGAAAAATTTACATGTATTGCATGTGTAAACTTCACTGACACTGAATATCGTGGCCAACTCAATGAAATTTGAGAGGAGAGTCCATTTATGTCAGTTTTTCACGAAAACTGGAGATAGCAGAAAGATTGCGACGTAAGTGTGATCGACTTTGATGAAAACTCTGTGGGTATTTGCCAAGTACCCGACTGATTTTGACAGAGCTGGAGGTAAGAAACCTGACGCACTTACAAATTGGAACAGAGGATAATTTTATAAGTGTATAAACTCCTGTTGTAGTTACGGCAATGCGTACCTTATGATTTTTCGCGCTTACTGGAAAATGACTGTGAACTTCGCTTGCGTATCACAAAAAGTGTAAAAAAACAGCAGTCTAAATGCTTTACTATGTGGTACTGGTAAACTGGGAAAATATTTGCTGTGGCTCTGTTTTGAATCTAACTTTCCTTCCAAAAAAATATTTCTCTTCTTTTTTTTTACCAGATACAACCGAAAAACATGCCAGCAAATATTTTCCTGGTTAATTTGTTTCATTGGTGGAAGTTTGAAAAGGACTACACCGCCTTTCAATGGTAAAAGCCTAGAAGGCAGTACTGTATCTCAATTGTAATCAGTGGGAGCATGGTCATTGTTGTAACAGCAAAGCACTACATTGTAATGTACCTGATAATACAAGATGGAACTGTTACTTCAATCAACCTTATCCCCACTGATCAGAGATGCTTTTTACATTGGAAGGTAGTACATTATTTGGGCTTGGGGATTAAGTAGGCTTATAGGGGCCTACATTTAATGTGAATTCATCATTTTTCTGTCCTCTGTTTTGTAGATTTTAACATACATTGAACAGTTCACAATGTTTTGTTTATATTAAAGTTAGAAAATAAAACTTATTATATGTTGTGTAAGATGTACGCTAGATTACTATTTATTGAAGTCTTCTGCTCCTTAATTAGATTATGTAACAAATGAATAAAGAGGGATGATTCATTTCAAACAGTTTGCCAATTTTTTTGTCTGCTGCAGCCTCAACAAGCTGTTGTCTTTGCCCAACTTTCCTGCCGAATTGTTAATTTTGTCTAAGTCAAAAAGTCAAAATTGGGGAAAAAAATTATCATTCGTTTCCCATTCTGTCCGCCAGACTTTCATCCGGGACTTGAGAGTCCATAAAATTGATCTGATGTCAAACTTCTATACCCAGGTTCTCCACCAGTGTGTGCCTCCAATAAGCCTAACGCCCCAACGCCTGCTTTTGGCTTCATTTTCGGTACCCCCAACGAGCCCTGGTTACACAACGGCCAATGACGTCCAGCTCAGTCTTTTTTCCTGGAACCAGATTTTTTACCATGGCCAGGGGTGAAAGGGTTAGGAGGGCGGTGTTAGGTCATGAACGAAAGGATATGATGGACATGATCACTTCCGCCTCTAATTGGATGAGATAAGACCTGGCTTCCTATTATCTCAATAATAAACTATTAATTAGGACAAATCATACATGTAGCTCATCAACCTTTTGAAACTTTGAATGGAATTTGCAGTTACTTCGAGAATTTACGGGTCATGAAATGTTTCTGGATGGCTGGGATAATGGTGAAGTACTTTGATACTGTGTAAAACAGTGAAAAAGTGCTACAAAAGAGACGGTAGATGTAAGTGGTATCTTCCTCCAGCGTGCGATCTTCATTGTCATCATCCGGTTCGATGGGCGGGTCTAAATTGAAACAGATTCGTCTCGATCATGTCGAAAGGACAACAGGAAGAAGCTCTCTGATATTTGAACTCACAACAGGGTGTCTGCACCGGCTACGTGCGCTCAATTCAAATCATAAAAAAGTTCACATTTCAAGTTTTACTCGAAGTTCGCATGTTGAGATCCTTTCATCATTGATAAATTAGGGGTGTTTTAATCAAAGTGTAGCAGCTAAGAGTTACGTGGTCTTTATAGGCCTTTTTACACAATGCGGGGGGGGAGGAGATCGAGCGTGATTTTTCTCTAATCCTATCAGCCTCCTCAAAACTTAGTCTTCAGGGCCTACTTCCTTTCAATAAAATCGGCTTTGGTATTTTTATACCGCAAGAATACTCTGTCGTACCTTGGAGGAATGTCAGTATAATTCCTCCAAGGTCGTACGAAGACTCTTCGAAAACAAAGAATTGCGCAATTACTTTCAAGCAGCTACTGCCATAATCCTCGAACACTTCCGTGTGAATCCCAGCGGGGGTGTTCGCAGCCCGTGGCTCACTGGCAGACGATACGACAGACGCCTTGCTGCAACAACTTCCTTGTCCGGATTGAAATCCGCATAAGCGCTCAGTAGCCTACCTCATACATGTAATGTTGATAAGCTTCTTCAAGAAAGGGAATGGATCTATTGTTGCCAACTTAGACAGATTCTGATAGCCTCCCATCACCGCTCACAAAAAAAATTCCCGGCAAATTCCCGCCTATTGGCGTCAACTGACAAAAATTTCCTTCTTTGGGCAAGCTCCTCAGCCTTTTATTTCGGCCCTGCGGTTTTAAGGCCCGGGTTTTAATGGCAGATTGATGAAAGACAAACAAACATCGCGTCGGTGATTAAAATGTATGTTATCAACACTAATCTCCAACAGAAGCAGGAAAAGTCACGTGACATATTTCTTGGAACAACATCTCACAGTCCAGATGAGGAGCGTATGCGAGGCAGGCGATATAAGTGTGCCAGCTATTTCTTGACCTCAATGATTGAGCAACACTCGAGTCCCCATTTTCATCCTCCAATCAGATTCTTAGCAACGATTCCCAACATTTAGGCTACTTTCGTTGCTCATCAATGAACGTTATCACTTTTTGTCGTCGTCTGCTGAAGCAAGGAATGATGGAGCTGAGTCTGCGTCTTTTCGTGTTCGTCTTCGCGTGGTTCGTCTGTTTACAGTTTGAGGAAGCTCAAGGACAGGGTAAGTGGAAAGCAAACACAGCAAGCCTGGACACGTTCAGGCAGTTTGATAGGCAAGAACGTCCTTCCAAAAATCATTTCGCCACACACAATTCCTCTTGACCGTCGGTGTCACAGCCTTCACTGGAATCAGAATGTCCTGTCATTTTATCTGTCGTTTTTGGACTGGATGTGCCCAGGGTGGCTTTAGATCAACTGATTTGTTTTCCTTGTGCTATCATTTTTGGATTGTATTTGTATACATGTATATCATTTGAAGGATTATCATCCACTTTTGATGTTGGTCATTTGGTGAGGCGAGACTTACACGAATTGAAACTGTGTTGAAAAGGCAAGGAAAACTGACATCTGACGCCTAATTGACACGTCATTCGGATTTCGCTGATCAGGGAACCTTTTAGTTCTGGGTTAGGCCCAAAACCCGGGATACCAGGGGCTAGGCCTGTTGCTTGAACAGAAATCAATGAATGTAGCCATTCATTCCTTAGATTAATTAGTTGCTCCAAAGATAACTGTCTTAAGAACCCTGCAGTTGATTCCAATAGGATTAACGCGCTTCACAGTAAGTGGTCCATACTGGTTACTTATCGTTGTCCAGTCGCTTCACTACACAGATGCTGCAACTGGATATTGTGCCACGGGATCGCATGCCCTTTGGCCCTTCTTTGGCTTTGTTTCTTTCATCATACATGTCATATAAATGGGTATTTACATTTTTCTGATTTGGGCCGCCAAAAGCAACCGCCGACGTTTACATTTCCCAACCATCAAAGTCAGAAGAAGAGACTAGGCCTGTTCTTGGAGCAAAACGCTCTAACGGTTAATCAGCATTTTACTTCGAAATGACTGCGTATTTTAGCCGTTCATTTCGTGGTCAGAAGTGACCTCCGAAAGAATAAAACTTTTGTGGCAAGACCCAAAAGTTTCCCTCAAAAGTCATTGCGTAGTTAAAAATCGTCTTACTTACTAATTGGGTTACGTACGTCCTAGACCTGGTAGGCGACAAGAGTCAAGTATATGCTTGAAAACCACATCTATAGGCGTATGCTCAAAATTATAGAAACAATGAGATTTATTATATCCGTCCATCCGCCGTAAATAGGCCTGTGGGCGTCGAACAACACTCATCAGGGCGAAGTGCAGTCTTTGGTCATCTTTTCATGACATCATGACCCAAAGTTCGGCACCAACAGAAATCGAAATTTCAGAAGACACCCCTCATACAAGTGTCCAAAGTGGATATCTGAATACATAGTTCAAATCTGGCTACTCAGTCTGGACACTTGCACTGAGGGGTGAAAAGCCTACTGTTTTAAGATACACTGATTTTTAAACTGTGTCACTCATTTTGAAAAATTCATTATAATTGCTAAGGTTCATCCACAAAAAAACTGACTTGAAAAAAGCATCGCACCAATGCACACGACCCGAAGACCGTCCTTCATACGCCGTCCGTAGACGTGTTTCACAACGTAGCCTGGATCCCGCTTTCCTGTTGTTTTCTCGCCAAATAATCGTTCACTGTAGCAAAATATTGTACTACGATCCACAGGTCTTCATTCTAAACGTCCCTCTCTAATTACCGTTGTTTCAATATCCCGCTCCTTGCCTAGCCACCTACATCAACAAAGTCACACGTCCGGTCTGACGGTCGCGCTCCGGGTTGCGATCAGAACCAAAACATGACCGCAAATGTGCTAACCAGTGATATGGATCTATGGAATTATTAGAGATGTTTTAGTTCTTTATATTGTTTTTGTTGTAAACGATGTTTTCAGTTCCTTGAACCGTGGCCTGTTTTCTCGGGAAGCGAGATACTTGGGCTGCAAATCAGCGGCGTAGAATGCTCAAGGAGAATCGGACCCACTTGTCCCGAGTCCTGAGTAATCTGTACATCGACTTCAATTCTTTTTTGTTGAACTTGGACCAAGTGTACTAGAAACGGCATGAAAATGTGTCAATATCTAAAAAAAAGTGCTTCCATGAAGGTTGCCTGTGTATATATTTTAACCCAAATTATAGGCCCTAATTAGACCATGGTCTAATTTGCCAACGTTATTTGCCCTGCGGCTGCAGAGGGGGAGTGAGTTAGGACTCCTGTACATGTACAACAGACAAGGATGGTCGCAGGGTGTGGCAGTGCATACTGCACTTATGACTTTTGGGTCTTATCAAAATTCATAAGCCAGCCGATATGGTATTCAATTGCATTTTATTGAGTGGCTCGCATTTTCCTGTTTTCCCCCAAACAGCCATTAGAAGCGGCTGCACAAGGCCCAAGCTGAGGTTCGGACGAGCCAAGGTGCGGTCACGCGGAGCTGTCGTCTACTACCGATGCCGGAAGAACTACCTGCTCATCGGTACCAGATTCGCCACGTGTTTAAACGGGAAATGGACACGCCCAACGCCAATATGTGCTGGTAAGTCTCAGGGAAGAATCAAGTCGTTGCCGTATTGTTCCAGATTCCTCCGCCAGGGGGCTGAACCAATACGAACCGTTGCCATCGTTGGAATAAGATATTTTTATGATTGGCTGATGTGCATTGCTCTCCCGGTGAAGGAATATTTGGCATCCCTGATTGGCTATCGTTGGAATAAGATCTTTCACGATTGGCTGATCTGCATTGCTATCCCGGTGCCTTGACATCTCTGATTGAACAATGAAGCAGTCTTACCATACCATCATGCGTCACCTGATGTACGTCATTACAATTCGTCATTGTCGCCCACATCTCCCTAAGAATCAAACTCTGATCTCCGAAAAATTATCGCACGAATCATGACGCCAAGCGGGTACATTTTCTTTGCAGACCGAGGCTGTCCACCCCCTGCGATCACTCGTATCGTCTCAATGGAGCTGTCCAATTTTGGGTCAATGGCAACGTTCAGCTGTGCCCCTGGGTACATTATGAAGGGACCAAACACTGCAGTCTGTCTTGGTGGGAAGGTCTGGAACGGCACGGCGCCACAGTGTATTGGACCAGGTAATGGCGAAATACGTGAAACGATGCGACAAGGATTGGTGTTGTATCCAATCGTCTTCGACTCGGAAGCTTTCGGCAATCTTCGAGCCGCCATTGAAAGCACGATGCTGGTACAAATCGTTCTCTGACGTTCAGATTGGTGTTGTATCGTGGTGCACCACCCACACATCGTCATCGAGCTTGACGAGGTCCTGGCGACCATCACGCAACATCGGTATCCTGGTTGTTCAGCCGTCCTTTCTTAGATGATGATGATGGCATATATCATTATCAACATGTAAGAAGGCATTTTTCATTTCAGATGGCATATACAATATGACCTGCACTTTCGAAAATGGTTTCCGTTGCGGCTGGACGCAGGACAGCACTGATGATTTCGACTGGATCGCCACGAATGGTGCGACGCCCACGGTCGATACTGGGCCTTCCTTTGACCATACTCTAGGACCGGGCAATAGCGGTGGGTGTAGTATGGTAGTTTCACTCAGTCTTATAATGTTCCCGGTGAAAGAGTCCCCCTGAATTCGTCAGAGTCGAGGTGCATGGTGTTGTTCGTCGACATCGTTCCTTCCGCTGAGCCCAAGAAGCTACCTAAGAATAACACCAATGTCCTTGTCTTTTCCTAGGCACGTACTTGTACATCGAGGCGTCGATGCCACGGGTCCCTAACGACACGGCCAGACTCCTCTCACCTGTCTTCAGTGAAAGATACAGCTACAGCTGCTTCGAGTTCTGGTATCATCTCTATGGAAGAGTCGGAGGTACGGATAACTTTTGTCAATTTCTGCGACGTGATCGAATCTCAAGGCTCCAAGATAAAGTGCAAATGCCCGGGTATGAGTCGCGCGAGAAAATGCTCAGGTGGAGCAGCACCGTAGTCTTTGGCAGCTGCACGTGGAGTCTGATGATGGTGCCTGACACGCTGCAACAAAATCTGTTGGGGCTAGTCTGGTTTTGAACAGCAGAGGCTTCTGACAAATAGGTCTGAGGGGAGAACTGACGAAAAAACCCATACGGTATTTCGATTTCAAATTCTTGCCTTCTTTCAGCCGGAGAGCTACGAGTCTACGTCAAGCCAGTCACGAAACAATTGCGTGAACTAAAGCCTCGTTTTGAGATTGCTGGTGACCAAAGAGACGTTTGGAGGAAAGGGATGGTCACCATAGAGATTTTGGACGCACCATTCCAGGTTAGTCAATGCATTTCAAGGAGGTTTTCCTGTGTAGAACTGCGCCGTTTTTCGTCAGTAACCGGTCGGAGTAATCCACCCGTTCAGCTCCCATTTCCTTTAGACCTATCCTGGTTTTTATGATCTGTCTTTTTTGCAGATTGTAATCGAAGGAAAACGACTGAACACCTACTTCAGCGACATTGCCATTGACGACCTCAAGATTTTCCGATGTCCTCCCGGAATAGGTGAGTGCCACCGTAATTGAGACACCTTTTCCGTCATCTGACCTTGAGTCCCCACTTGGAAGGGTCAAGAGTGGTCATCAAGTCATCAAGGTCAGATGTCGGCAAGGTGAACCTTGAGCTCCCCATGGGTGCCAACAGTGGCAACAAAACGCTCTTGTTATCATTCCATAAGGTCCTGGCTCCCACAACTTGGACCAAGTCTGTATACAAGAAAATCTTAAGGTCGGGTTTTCTGTTTTCAGTCCCAACTGATCCCGGTGCAACGGCGGCAACGAACACGCAACCAGGGACGACTGCGACCAATACGAAGACGGTGTCGGTCGAGACCAAGAGTATGGAGACGAAATCTGTAACTGTGTCCACTAGTTTCGGAACGGGTTCCACCGTCAGTGTAGGATCACCGACTTCGTCTAGTCTGGGAACGGGGACTGCTAGCTCGTCTAGTTTCGGAACGGATACTGCTATTTCGCCCGGGATCGGAACGGGAACGGAAACTTCTGCCAGTCTTGGAACGGATGTGGGTACTTCATCCAGTCTTGGAACGGGAGCGACTTCTTCGTCCAGTTTCGGAACAGGAGTAGACACAGTGTCGAGTGTCAGAGCCGAGGCAACTACACCGTTAAGTGTCAGTGGGGGAACTACTTCTTCTTCGTCTATTGACACGGGAGCTGCTTCATCGAGCCTGGGGACAGGGGCCACCATTCTCGGAACGGGTACAGCAGCAACTACGTCACATCGGGGAACGAAACCGGCTCCATCAAAATCTGACGTTTCGACGGGCACTGGCATTTCACCCGTTACAGTGCCTAGTGTGAGGCCTGGAAAAGCTACTTCGCCTGATCTCAAAAAGGGAGCAAAACCTGAGTCCACTCTCAAAACGAGAGCAACTAGGCCTACGGTGGCCAGCATCAGGACGGACACAAAAACCGTGTCGATGCTCGGAGCTGGTGCAGCTACGACACTCACTCCTGTGACAAAATCAGAGTCTGCATCTGTTGTGGTGACGAAGGAGGTTCAGGCATCGACCAGTTCAAAGAACACTGGGAAGAAGTCAGGGACTGGGATAGTTGTGTACAAAGCCATCGACACCAATTATGAAGAGAATGCGGTGAACGACTCACCCCAAAACATAACCCAATTCGATATAGACAATAGAGTGAATCCCTTCCGAAGAACAGCAGCGGTGTCTTCGGGGGAAAGTGGTTTTACATTCCCAGTGACTATCTACGTTGCCCTTGGTATTTTCGCTGCTTTCGGGGTGGTGTTTATGGTTGTGGGTTTGGTAGGTTACGGCGTGCAGCGGCGTCGGCGGATGAGGCGCCGAGAGTCCCAAGTCGAGGAACTGAAACCGATCACCAGCGGTGATACCTTGTTAGAACAGTGGCTATCGTGGAGGATTTATGAAACTGTGGAATGAATTAGGAAGCTATTGAGGTGTCTGTAACTTGACGACCGAGATTTGACTGCGAATGGAAGTCACCCAGGCCAAAGACGTCCGATATCGTGGAGGAATATACGAAACTGTGGAATGAACTGGGAGTGCTACCATACTGAGCCTTGTTGAGCCTATTGGCCTTGACAACTGCAGATTTCACCGCGACTGAACTCCCAGGCCAAATAGGAACAATGGAGGGTGTGACCTACCATCCATTGTTGTTGTCGGTATACAAGCTGTACCGGAATGGTCGGAAAACATCCCACCGTCTGTGTACATGTGCAGGTAGATGAATGTGAAAGGGGCGGGGAAAATGTATGGCCTCCATCCGCGCGGAGGCGGGAGTGGAGAGCTTGACATGTAACAAGGTCAGAACTCGATTTAAAGGGTCTTCTACCGCGTAAAGAATATTTTACATCTGTCCAATGTCTATTGTTTGTGCATTGGAACTGTATTGAGTTTACTTCCGTATAAGGTTTGGGCCTACTCGCCGCGTTGCTTGCTCTTGGCACGTCTGCGGTGCGTCCCCCTCAAGTCGCGGCCTATTCCGCCAGTAGGCCTAGAGGAAAACCGGCAAACCGGAACAATAACATGTTGCAGCTGGTGGATTGGGTCCACTTCGGTTTCCTCGGGTGTGATAGGAAATATTATCATTGAGATCATAAGAATCAATCTAGGGTTCGGCTGTCATTTCGCACAAAAATTAGGACATTTTTAGATGACATAGAGCGTTTTAGATTACCTATAATGAACGTTAGCACTGACTGATGTCAGAAGTATTGAAATGGTTTGGAATGGGGAGGGGTAATTGACATCATGATGTTTTGTAGCCTACTTTCCGGGAAGAGTTTAGATTTGTACAATGTACAAGCATGATGTATTCTGATTATTGCATTTACCTTCTTAAGCACAAAGCATTTATATTTTGTAAATAATTTGAACTTTTTGAAAATATTATTGAAAGAGAATGATATTAATGCTGAATATTTGGTCTCTTCTTCATGTTTGTTTCTGAGAACACCTCCTGAATTCACAGTCTCGCGCAGCTAGCCGTTTTGTTCCACAGTGTTGCTTTGCGATTCCCCCAGATTCACAAAAGCGGCTGGGTGACCGAGACTACTGGGATTCGGAGATTCCGCCGACCATAAAAAGACACTTGAGGTGCCCCGTTTCACTTTGTTTGTAAAAGCGTAATGAGCTACAATCTTGACTTCCATGCTTTTTACAACCTCTTGAAAAATACTACGTGATTTTACAATTAGCGCGCTGATTTCGAGTGCCTGAGAGGTTTTGCTATTTGTCAGGAAAACATCTTTCGAAGCAGAGGTCATCAACTTCCTTCAGTGCCAGCTGAGAACACACTGACCTTACTGTGCAGGAAATGGCACACTTGCGATTACTGTCCGACCCTGCACATTCATATCAAGGGAATAATCAAAACACTCGACCTTATGCAGAAACAATGGCGCAAACCTCTCTGGGGAACTGCGTTTGATTCCCGCCCGACGTGAAAGGCGTCATGGGGCAATGGATCCTGAGAAGGAGTTCTTGGCGCTCGCTCCCTTGTTTAAAAACATCACCGCACATACGTTTTGTGTGAGGTGACGAAGGGTGGGGCAATAGTCACACTTCCAAATAGACTGGTCCCTTTGCTCTCGAGCCGCTCGGACAATACTCGTCTTATATAGCGCCGCCGCTCAGCGTGGACAGGGGACCAGTCAACTTTCAAACGCTTGTAGTACCGACAATAGCGAGGTTTCGCAAGCGCCCGGTTAGGCCATACGACAACGTTTATGTTTATCTATTGTTTGGGTACACCTTGGAGGAATTATATCCAAGGGTACACCCACACAATACATAAACGTCGCCGTAGGGCCTAACCGGGCGCTTGCGAAACCTCACTATAATAAGGGACACGACGTAGATTTGATTGTCGCAATTTCAAAATTTGTATTCTGGGGGGGGGGGCAGATCCTTCATCATGACCACGCGGCGAATAGTGTCTCGAGATGACGAAGACACTAGAGAGGTTGCGCAGCCGACTCCGACTCCGACTACGAGAATGAATTGCAGTCCGCTATGGACATCCTTGATAAAAACGATTTGATAGAAGTTTTCAATTCGTCAAACACCATAAATCGAAGGGAGAAAAATTTGGTCTTATAAATCGGAAATGCGGGTAAATAATGAACATTGAAGTCGTAATCCTAGTCGTCCCACGACTTGAAACACAACTATAATAGGCCTATTTGCGATTTACGTGCACTTCTGATTACAAGTCAAAATTATTCTGCCACAAAGTTATGGCATTTTACGATTTGCAAAACGTCTATCAACTCGTTTTTATCAAATATGTCTACAGCGTAGNTTGATCACGTGGTAACCTGGTCGCTGACCAGTGGGGTTGATAACCTACCCGGTTTGCAGTCGTTTCGTTACACGGCCTTTTCGTTACAAGTCACAGCTCGTTACATAGTTTGGTCGTTTCGTTACTCGGGTACGACGAGGACAGTGACCAGTGTACCTCGTGATCAAATCTGTCATGGTTTCTGGGGTATTTCTCGGACGGAGTGGATTATTCTCGTAATTAAATGTTGATTAATATCACAATGAGGTCAGTAATTTCAAAACTTTGATGTTCTGACGGTAGATGTCGACACATAGCTTGCTCGGTGAGTTCGTTCGAGTCGATTAGGCCTGATTTAAGCTAAGTTTTGGCCCTTTGAATGCGACGTGTTTGGGGCGAAAATCTGGTCTCGGCGCTTGCTCACCTTGTCTTTTTTATATAGTAGGACTACTACCCGGTACCCCTTTTTACCCTATTTTGTGACAAAGCTCGGGCCGCCTGTGGAGTAACGTCACTTTCCGATCGGGGATTCTAAACTTTAGCCTCACATTGACATGGCTATGTGATTGTGACATCTTGGGTATTTCAGATTGTTCAAAGTCTGCGGACGGCATTCCGTTCTGGGCGCACCAAGGACATAGAATGGCGACTGACCCAGTTACGTAGTCTCAAGCAAATGCTAGAGGAGAATAGAGAAGCTCTTGCTCAGGGTTTGTTTGATGATCTGCATAAGGTAAGATCGAGACTACATTTGTAAATGCGATAGCAGTATGTATTTTTGGTTCCCGTCTGCCGGCTTGATTGACCCCTCAAATGTATCGGAAATATTAAGATCATAACACATAACTCATACCTGTCATATGATGCGATGAAGAGGGCTTGAGAGTCAGGCTGATTGCAAATGAAAAACAATGAAATATCTCAGAAACTCTGACAAACAGATCATGCCGTCATGGACCAGAATTCCAGTCTATCATATATGTTAATTTTTATCTTTGAATTTCTATTTACATTTCCAGTCCAAATATGAGGCCTATCTATTTGAAATCGACATCACAGTTGATGAAATAACCAACCATATGAACAATATCGACGACTGGATCAAACCGGAGCCCGTTAAGAAGGACTTGATGAACAAGATGTTTGATTGTTTTATCAAGAAAGAACCATACGGTGTTTGCCTCATCATGGGCGCATGGAACTATCCAGTGCAGCTAACATTATTACCCCTCATCGGTGCTTTATCAGCGGGTGAGTATAAAAAAGTTACCGGGTATGTGAAGTGTTCAGTGCAAAATGAGGAACCGTAAAACTATTCCGTGTGGTGGAGCAGCGAGCACGAGACCTGGTCTTTGCCCTGTTGCACAGTGTAAAGGACGTCCTCAAACCGGGTATTCAAACGTCACTGCTTTGTTTACCTATGTGTTTAACGTCTTATGGGTCTAAGACCCGCAGAGCCACCCCTTTGCTTTATCTGTGCCCTTTCGATGATGTACATTGCAATATCATTTCAGGGAATTGTGTTGTTTTGAAACCATCTGAAGTCTCTGCTGCAACTGCTAATCTGCTGGAAACACTCATACCCAAGTATCTAGACACGGTAAGTATCAGGTTGGTGTTTGGATAAGCGAGATATCTCGGAAGTTGGATTGGGGAATTCCTGGATATTTCTTCCAATAGCCTGATGGAAGTGAAACTTGAAAGATGATGTCGTTTTTATCTTTCAGAGTTGTATTAAAGTACTTAACATAGGCATTCCAGAGACAACTCAACTGCTGACTGAACGCTTCGATCATATTTTCTACACTGGGAGCACCTTCGTGGGCAAGATCGTCATGGAGGCGGCGGCCAAACATTTGACTCCTGTTTTGTTGGAGCTTGGAGGGAAAAGGTTTGTTGTGATTCTGGCAACATTACAATCACAACTGGTCTGAAAGGATCAAATGAGCGCTGAATGAGCTGCTCCTCGAGGTCCCTGGAAGGGTTTCTGGGGTGACTGGGGTAAAAATGTGAAGTGCATTGAGACTGTATTCCTGTGAAACACGTTATGCATCATCATCTTGATTTCATGTGTTTCTTTTCTCACCTTCAGTCCCGTATATGTCGCAAATGACAGCGATTTGCAGGTCATGGCACGGCGCGTTACATGGGGGAAATGCATCAATGCTGGCCAGACATGTGTTGCACCTGACTATCTGATGTGCCATAGGGATATTCAGGTAATTTCTCCACCCTTTGGTGCAAATAGTCTGTACTTTCAACTTGCAATAATTCTGATAACAGGGGATGTCACAGGGGATTTCCTTTGCATTTTTCAGTCCTTTCAGATATTTATAATAAAGGGCCGTATTGTTGGATGAGTAGATATTATGCCCCGACTTCCCACTCGCGCTCCTGAAGTAATATTTTTCATATTTCTATAGGATAAGGTAGTTGCAGCCCTGAAGAAGGCAGTGACAGATTGTTATGGCGAGGACCCTAAGATGTCCTCAGATTATTGCAGGATTGTCAACGACAGAAATTACCAGTATGTTGTCTCCTTATGCATTTGCTTATTCTTAAGTCGGTGTACTTCTCATATTGTGGCTACATTTACTGGTATTTCAGTTCTACTCTTCTTTTTTTCTACTCTTCTAAACCCTTATCTTGAATGCCTGCCAAGAATGATTGAGTATGGTGGTAGCACGTTAAAAATTCATGACTTTTCAAGTCTAGCAGTCATTTCACCTGCCTGGCATCCCTTGTGTTGTCCTGCTGGCCTTACGCCAACGGGTTCAACAATGGGGTTGGAGGACCCTGAGTCTTTTGGTAATTTTACACTACAGGCGTTTGGAAAGATTACTTAACAGTGGTAGTGGTGACCTGGTCGTGGGAGGCGAGCGCGATCCCAGACAGAGGTACATAGAGCCGACGATTCTGACCAACGTCAAGGTCACAGACCCAATCATGCAGGAAGAGGTCAGTATTGAAAAATATTAAAGTGGAGAACTTGCTGTGTTCTCTCTGTATTCTTGTGATCAGTAGGAGTTTGGTTACTTGAACTAATACACTGTCGACTACTGCCAGGTCGTCGGTAGTGTTGAGTATTAGTCTTACTTCAATCAACGTTATTCCCTCTTCTAGGTAAATGTGATCTGCAAGTTTGACAAATTCTGACAAAATTTGTTCACATTTTCCTGCAGATTTTTGGACCAATTCTACCGATAGTGCCAGTCGAAAATGTAGATGAAGCCATAGATATAATTAACGACAGGTAAGTTTTAAAACTTATTCCTCTAGTAACTAAAAGTTAAGGAAAAAACATAAGTTTTGTCTTTAAAACTTGATATTTGAGGATCAGGTTGTGATAATAATCGTCGACTCTCCCTCCTATCAAGAAATTCAATCAGATCAAATGCTATACAGAATAAGCTATTTTGCAAAAAGTTGCCGCTGATGTAGACTGTGACATCTTCCTTCCAGTCCAGGCAGTTCATGCGAGTGTGGAAAAGTCTGGTTGCGCGAGACTTCCGCCAACAATGCCTAATGTGGTTTTCAAAACTTGATATTTGATGATTTCTGTGCATTTTATTTCAGAGAACATCCGTTAGCGTTACATGTTTACTCAAATCGGCGAGACGTAATTGACAAAATACTAAACCGCACAAACAGCGGAGGATTTTTAGGAAACGACTGTTTTGTACATGGGGCCTGTATGTGGTGAATTTGTTGCCATAGCTGCACTTTTACTAGTTTTAGCACCTTTGGGTTTGAAAGTCAAATCATTTTGTTGTGTGGTGTTGTGGCATACCATAAATAAATAAACAAAAGGAATTGAATAATGTGGTTGTTTTCGTAGCGGGATTTGGAAAGTTAGATTTTGACACCTACTGATGACAACAAAGTGATTTTGCT
>NMRB01000036.1:862543-884175 GCA_002633025.1 Notospermus geniculatus
ATATGAAACATTTTCATTCACTTTCAGTGTCCACACTTCCGTTTGGTGGTGTCGGACACAGTGGCATGGGATGCTACCACGGGAAGTTCTCATTTGATGCTTTCTCACATAGAAGGGCTGTAATGATCAAGGACCAGAAACTCGAGGGCCTGAACCAGTAAGTATAATAATGCCCTATCCAGGGATTCGAGTTTTCCTACTTAGGCAGGAATTCCTGTTTGGTTTGAAAACTTAGGGCACCCATCTCGTTTCACACCCTGAACCTCTTGGGCCAAACTTCAACAGTCTACGTATGAGCTAAACAGAAATTCCCTGTAGCCTGGGACTGTGAAGCTATTTCACCCTCTCACAGGCAGTTAGGGGTAGGCCTAGTGGAAATGCATTTACAGTTGTCCTTTCCCCCTGAACTTTTTCAGAGGTTTTTCTCATATAAAACGGAGTACATGAGCTAATATCACAAAATGGAATACTTGAGGATACTCCATCAAACGGAATACTTGACGTAAAATCTTGTTTTCTTTGCAGGATCCGTTATCCGCCTTACAAGCCGAAGTATTACAAAATTGTCAAGTGGCTTCTGACTAAGAAACCGAGGAACCGCTTCTTAGAGACCATACTTCCGTTTTTGATGTTGGGTGTAGTGTGTGCTGTTGCTTATAAGGTAAGACTGATGGCTAGCATTGCTTGAGACTCCGCAAGATTTTTACATGTAGGCCTAGACATGTAAATTGCCATTATTTTTGAGTGACTGCATTTAATAACATGCTGTGGCATTAACAGACATTTTTCTATTTTCAGGTTTTTGGCCTTGGCCAATACTTGTCCTAGATTCATGGACTATGCAAGTTTCAGAGCTAGTAAGGTGAAGTGGAATAGCTGCCAGATTTGATATTTCTGGCCTGACTGGGGATGAGTTTTCATATTCTGATATATAAGACATTCTTAAAATTGAATAATTTAATAGGAGAGAATACATGTATTAAATTAATATCTTGATTGTTCTCTTCTGTACATGTAAATTCTACATAAAAAGTAATTAATTAAGTACATGTACTTTGTGAATAATCTAATTAAGTGTATTCTTGTGTGGTGTTTGTATATTTGGAACTTGGAGGAAATCTCCTCCAAGGTTGAAAAGAGTCCTTATTTAACGAACGAATTTACATGTGCCTCAGTTAAAAACTTTCTTTAATTCTATAGCGCCTGTTATAAGCATGTAGAAATTGAAAATACCTGCAAGTGCAAATTATGAACAATACTACATGTATCAAGATAAAGAATGAAATATTTTATCAAAATAAATTACTCTTTACTATCAAGCGAGTATATTGTATTTCTCTTTCTTTTGGCAAAAAAACAACTCAAAATCTTCATCATATCACATTAGGCCTATAGGTGGTTGAAACTGTCAATAAAGAAAAAACAAAAGACATTTTCCATGATATTACATATGTTTGTAATTGATACCCTATTTACAATAAATGGTAATTCATGCGTACAAATATTTATAGTAGCATACATTCAAAACTCTATTTTTGATACATTGTATATGGAAGAGAGACTATGGCGCCTCTAAACGAGAGGGTTTTCTTTGGCAAGTTTTTCCTCAATGGGAAATTGTTGGTGGAGAACCAAAAAGTGAAGAATTGTAACTGGCGCACAGGAAAAAGAAACCAGTAAACGTAAGACCAACTGAACAAATGAAACAACACCGGGAATGTAGAAAGGAGACTTGGAATCGACAGAACAGACTCGGTGAACCCTAACTTAAAAGTGTCGTTCGAGGAGGAGGGTTGGCAAAACTCCTGATGGAGATTGTACCTTCCTTCCAACCCTCATTCCCAACCTCTGACGAATGGCAGAGTCTTCGCGCACACGACAACCATCATAACTATCCAGTGGAAAGGCCCACTAAGGATGACTGAAGTAGGCCTATTTCCAGAGGAAAATGGCGGTTGGGAATCACCGCCCTTATTTCCACCACCACTGGCACCACCTCCGGTTCCACTGTTAGTACCGCCAGCAGAGCCACCGCTTGAACCACCACTCTTCGTAGAATCTTCTGCAAAAGAGATAAGTACATCGATCCCAACTCGGAACTCATGGCAGCTCACTTTTGCTAACTTCATCCTTGGAGGAATTATACTGAAGCTTCATCGTTGAAAGCATCCCCGGGAAAGCATCCCTTTCAATGATTGGCTAAGTGTTCCAAGTATTAATATAGCTATGCATGGACAGCGGCGCTTCGCCAAATGATGCTCACTTGCGGCATCTACAGTCAGGACAACAAAAGCAGCTTCGCATCAGACTTCACTTGGCCATCGAGGAGTGAAGACATCGGTAACTTCGCCAAGGTTTACCATACGGGCATACGACAAAGCAAAGGAGTTATGGGACTACACTTGGTCATCGAAGGACTTTAGTGACTTGGCCAATGCTTACTTGGGCATGATATTCTACCTGCGCCACTGAGGACAACGCAAAACAGTTCTTTGCCTCAGACTACGAGACTAAAATCGCTGGACAACGAATACGAGCATATTCTAACTAAACACGAGCCACGGCAGCGCAAAGCAGCTGATGAGACTACACTTGGTCATCGAAGGACTTCAGTTTTGCCAAATGATGCTTACTTGGGCATATTCTACACGAGTCAGGACAGCGCAACGCAGCAGTTCGCATGAGACTACACTTGGTCATCGAGTAAGGACATTGGTAACTTGGCCTATTCGGGTCAGGAAGAATCTTGCTACAGTCAAGCGAACATTGACGACCGTTGTTGAAGGCTGTGCTGAACATCTTACAGTTGCACGTTCTCTTCTCGATGTTCAAGATCCCTCCATTGTAGCACATGAAGTTGTTAAGATCTAAAATTGAAATGAGACGGGTGACTCCGAGAACCGGTCCATGACAAAAATCATCGACAAACTATTTTTTCTATCTGCGAT
Source organism: Notospermus geniculatus (assembly GCA_002633025.1). Lineage (NCBI taxonomy): Eukaryota > Metazoa > Nemertea > Pilidiophora > Heteronemertea > Lineidae > Notospermus > Notospermus geniculatus. The sequence goes on from NMRB01000036.1 coordinate 865,492, forward strand.
ATCATAGATATATAATTGATGTCTTCGAATCAAAGTCCTGACGCTGACGCTGTGCTTTGATATGAAAATGTTGCAGGACTCGAGATAGCGGCAAAGCCAAGTATCTCCATGTAACTGCAGCGCTTTTTGGCGTATTTGACTTCTTACCGCACAGCTTGTTCTTACAGGAACTTTTGCATTCGCCGCAGGAATTCCCGTCGGTGCTTTTCTTGTAAGGCTTATTCCATCCGGGCATTAGGTTTCCCCTGATGTTCAGGACAGTGATTGCAGAAGAAAAAAAAATTTCAGTACAGGTCGTTTTAGGATATCATCGACATTCAACAGTTCGATGCCAATTTCGAAAGTGGACGAAAAGAACGAGTTTGTTGTAAGCTGGCGCCGCAATTCGGCCACGCCCATACAACCGGGAGTCTCTCCTGGTGCATCAGGATCATGTTGGCTGGCTTACTTGGAATTGCTTAACCAGTACGGGACAAGAAATACTAGTGGCAAAAATGAGACGATGTCCTGACGAGAAAGAGGGGACTTACGCCGGTGCATAGTTGCACACGAAGAATTTCTCAGGCCCGTTGTTTGAGTTGCAGATTGCTGTTGCACAACCGATTCGTGAACTGTCATGCCAAACCAACTGAAAAGATCAGCACAACTTTGTTTCTAGACCTATTGCAATGACCATCTCGGTGAAGAACTGGGAGGGCCGGCATTAGATCTACCGCTTCTGAGATGCTACTGGTTGGAATGGACCCCGAAGACGATGCGTTGCGAATCCAAGTCTGTGTGCGCGGATGTTTGAAGCTAATACCTACTTGGGTATAATGGGCGTGTTTAACGAAATCCATCGACCCGTCTCCGAAGACGAAGCCCTTGCGTTCGTCATTCCATGCCTCTACGACCATCTTCCAAGTTATTGATAGACTGCCTCTGGCGACATTCTGACCGACAGCATATTTATCTGGGAGGAAAAAAAGTTAATAAGGGTAGGCCACCTACAAATGTGGGGGTGGGGGGCGGGGCTGATGGTCGACAGTTGATGCGGCTTTTGGTGAGACCGAGGACAAATTCATATTTGTCGTTTTTTCGCTCAGTTTCTTTTTGGTTCTCTTTGAGTTGGACACACTATTTTTTGTTGATTTTGATTCTTTTTTGTAATAAGCGTTTTCTTTTGTTGGTTTTGTTTTGCGCCACCTAGAGATATAGAGGTTCCATTTGTACAGGGAGGTTTTCAGAAGATCCTCCCTGATTTGTGTAACAAACTTCGACTGGTCGCCTGCCCTCGAGTCGCTGCGCTAAAACTCGAGTGGGTTGTGGACTGGTTCCTGCCCTCGAAATGCGTTTCGAGGCTGGGTACCACTCTACAGCAAACTGTTTGACTGACCTGGTACCTGTCTCCAGTAGTAAGAAGACTCATGGCCAGGTGTGCACTGAGATGCCCAACCCAGTGCAATTTTGGCTAATTCGTCGTCCCAAAACTGTGAAAAAAGAAAGGCCGACTGAGAAAATGTCGCGCAGAATGATCAGTTGGATATTTCTCAGCAATTCCGCCACAGGAGACATTCGCATGGATTGTAATGTGCAGCGCATGCGAAATAACCACTATTAAGGGGTCCAGCAGCGGGACGTGCTCGGGTGGTAGAGCATAACTGAGAAGCAGAAGTTCTCCGGTTCAAACCTGGGTGTGGCCCTTCATTCTTCACACTACATATGCCTGTGACTATTGCAAGATTTTATACTGAAAATATTATGAAACACACGTCATTCTCATGCTCGTTTTATCAGGATATCGGCAAATCTGAGTTCAGCAGGATTGGTAAACTCACCATCTTCATCATGTTACTGGCTGGTGGATTCACCGTTCGTCTGAATTCATTATGAGTATTGAGGATGGTGGCCCTGTCTGCCGCAGGAGACACGCCTTGAATGGAAAGAATACCATACCACTTCTATTGTTATGCCAAGAGAATTAGAGATAATGATATGTGGATTTCGAACCCAAGATCTCTCGCACCTGACACTGTGCCAAAGTGTCTTCCCCTTCCGGGCCGAACTTGCACCCTGCAACTGTTGCTCGTTTTTGGACATTTTCAAAAGGTACATGTAGGCCTACATCGTATATCGTAAGTCGTCGAAAAAGGTACGACAATAAGAAAGTTCCAAAAGATAATCTCGGGTCCTTCCTGTGGGAAAGAGATACCTGATTTGACCTACCTCCAGATCTGTATTTCGAACTGGGGTCCAAGCACAGCGAATGCTTCTTGCCGCTGTATTCAAGAACACTGTACATTTGTGGGCAAACAGCCTGTTCCGAAAAAAATCAGTTTTTTTTAATTTTTTGTAACGTTGAACGTCGTGGTTTCGAAAGCAATGTCGATGGACTTAAGGGATGTCGTAGATGGATCATCTTTGCCCAGGGTCTTGACATAACCCGCTCCCTCAGGTTTTGGTAATACCAAAAGTTTGTCTCGGCTATATGAAGACCTAAGTCGATCTGAGTTCGGGGAAACCACAAAAACGTCACGTCGTCTTTGGCTCGGAAATAAAACTCTCGTTTGCAGTTTTTGTCGCGAGATACCAGGCAGACGACAATCGTCGCAAGACGATAGAAATCGCTTGCTGTGCGATAGGCTGAGGCAATGTTTATTTTGTCAGTGTCGGTGGGAGAAAGTCCCCAGTAATGGTCCGAGGACGAAATGCAGCTTTTGACTTGCTGTAGTCTTGCCTGTGGGACCACAGCACAGGGAAAGCAAGCAGCCGGACGCTACTTCGAATGGTCCGGAATGGGTTGCGTATGCGACATTGAAAGTTAGTTCCTAGACCTATATCGGTACTCAACGAATCTGATTTTTTTTTCTAAACTCAGTTTCACGCTAGTCACGCACATTCAAGGACTTGGACTCCAAGAAGAGATCACGTTTCGAGTGATATGCTTGTATACAACTCAAATGACTGGACAAACATGTTGAGTTTTTTCAATGGGAAGAATAATTTGTTTACAAACATCGTCAACAATATTTGTGATCAACTTGAAAAAAAAAATGATTGTAGCGTGGGACTGCACTGCGTCTCTTTCAGTGACAGTCTACACATGTTTCGGCCATCTAAAATTTGCACTACCGTGTGGGTGCGTACGTCACTGGTAAGGGGTAAGCCGGAGGAACCTTATGTACTTGTATTTCAAACATTGTAGACGTTTGAGTAGGCCTGAACCAGTTTTGATACTTGATCACAGGCCTACTTTTAAAATACTCACGACTGCTAGGAGGCACTTTCCTGCAAAAAAGAACACGACCATTGACATCTTCACTACCTGGTACCGATAGTAATACCTCTAGCATGATTTGGTTGGGAAAAACAATCCCCAGCGGAATGTGTACGCCGAAAAAGTCATCTTTATCATAGTTTCTCCAGCAAAGTACGGTAATACAAAAGTTAACGCCAGGATTGTGTGCTTTGGTGATGGAAATGGTAGGCTACGACAGAATTAAGGTCCGACAGCGACAGCCGCATCGGATTGATCAATTGTAAAATGAGTGGGAACGTTTATACACAACGCGCCCGCGCCCGCGACTAAAATTTTGGTCGCGCGACATGCCGCAGAGATTTCCTCCAGAGCGAATTTTTTGAAAATGTCGCGCGACACCTTTTTTTGTAGTGTGAACTTTAATGCGTCCTGGCATGATATTTCTAGACGAGCACACATTTTCGTTTATACAAAGCGGACTTTGGCGGCCGGTGTACCAGATGAGAAACTCCTACTATATTTTATGTATATACTAGGAATAGGACTGGAAGTTCCGTACTCAATACAAATGACATGCACTCTCAACGTTCATGAACGAACAGGTTGCGACATAATCCTGGGACAATAACCGGACATTGATTCCGGGGGACTTGCTCCGCGATCACACCGGTGTCCGGCGCATTTTAAACCCTAGTATGAAACTGTGCAGAAGATAAGAACTCAAAACATTCGACAGGTAGCTACCTACTTACCAAATAATACCAAACCGACCGATGTGAGATATACACGAACGTCCTTCATGATTTTCATCCAAGACAAGCTAGCTCTCCGCCCGTCGTCATGTACGAACAAGAAATGAAGTCGTTCAATCGTATTTTGGACATTTTTCAAATTGTCTGAGAGTTTTGAAGTTTAATCGAGACTCAAACTCTCAAGACTTCGAAATGATTTAAAGTGCCATTCAAATGAAAGAAATGCTAATTTGAACCGTCTGGACGGAGGAATTTTGGCACCAACTTAAGGGAGAATTTTTTTCCTCACGAACGACTTTGGTGAACTCGTCATTTTCCCAATCAGCACTTGTGTTGGACGTATTTTTTTCGACGTACTGGTACCTTGAAAAACCATTTGCCCAACCATAATGTTACAGGAAAGGTGAAGGGTTGCATGGCAACACTGCCTATCTACTGTACAGGCCGAAGGAAGGTTTTTTTACAGGGTGTCTACAAACTAAGACCGACGCCCCCAAGATTCCAGACCCAGCTACAAAACACAAGACCCCCTTACTAAATCATTCAGATTCGGAGCCTGAGATCGGAAACGGTGCAGGTCAGTCCCGAAATGGAGGACTTTTCCAGGATTGATAAACTTGGAGGAAGTCAATATAGGCCTAATTCCTCCAAGATAACTAAGGAGAACCATGAATACTTTGTAAGTAAAGGTGTGACAATAATTTATTGACAATTGATACACAGAGAATACCTACAACATTTACAAATGAAGACAACATCACATTTATATTGAGGCTAGTCCTCCTGCCTTGCATATGCATAAGACCGACCAAAAACCTTTTTAAGTCCGTCTTGGACCCACGACGATAACTGATGCGGTAAAGCAACATGATATGACGACGATTGGCACTTTTTAACATAGACCATGGCCTAGCCTACTAATGGCACCTGGCGATGGTCTGTGTTAAAAACTACAAACCTATGAGGACAGGTGCAATCGGCACGCCAACACAGTCTCGCACAGACAGCCGTTTTGTTCCACAGTGTTGCGACACATTTCCACATTCACAATCAGCGGCTTGCTTGACCGAGACTAGCAAAGACATGACCGATTGATCTTGCACACGGAAAAAGTAGGCGACGATCCAGTGCCTCAACGGAGCTAAAAACTCGCACCAAAGTGTGTTTATGGAGGAGACCATTCAAATTCAACCGCATAAACCATACATCAATATTTAGCAAAGATATTAAGCCTTTGAATAGACTAGTTCATGAAATGTGGAAATGTTGAAAGAAATTGTCATGGAAAGTTCGTTTCCCGCGTCCCCATGTTTTGGTGGAGAATAACAAGAGGCCTGTCGGCATCACAGTCAGCTGACGAACATGTTTCATCAAGTTGTACATACCGGTACATTAAGAGGGGGAAATGTTTTTAACAGTCAAAAAAATTTATGTACCTCATCTTCACTGAGATTATGGGAATATGTGGACTGTTGAAAAGGTGGGTAAAATAGTCCACCACATCACAGGCAAAATGAAGTGGCACACATAAACTTTCAAATAGTAAATTTGACTTGCAAAAAAATGTCTATTGGAAGTGTGTGGAAAACCCTGCTTTTTTTTCTCTCAAATTAATCCGCCTGGAAATGACCCTTAATACCAGAATAATGATCTTCCAGTGACCCCATGACCCCAAACAGATGAATGGACCGACACTTATGCTCAGGTTTTTTTGTAACGAATGTGAAAGTGAATGACAACAGCACAGGAAAGTGGCAAAGTCAATTTGAACGGAGTTGATCTGAAACACCCAAATGTGAAAAAGTGCATACGTGGAAACAAACTTGGCTCACTTTATTTCACTTTTTATGGAACTCAAACAGCGCCATGTGGGGGTAGGTTATACATTATTACATGTTTACTCTGACAAATCCCAAACATTCTTACAAACCCTTGCACTGCCAAGGCTAATTTTGTTCAAAACAAAAATGTAAAAAAAAACTTGAAAGGCACCTGATAAGGGACTGAGGGCTAAGAGCCCCTGATGTTCTCAAGATGCCATGCATGGGTATTCATTGGAAAGCTCTGAGAAAGTACTTCCCAATGAATACCTATGTAACAGGGTTTCTGTAAGATTACAGCAGGGTCGGATCCGCGGGGCGTGGGGTGCGTATGCCCCCCCCCCCCATTTTTTTACCAAGATTTTTTTACCATGATTTTTTTACCAAGAAAAATTCAATCACATACAAATTTGAGTCCCGCTTTCGGTGCTCACCACCTCCGTCGAGCTATGCCCCCCTTCCTGACAACCCTGGATCTGACCCTGATTACAGGATTAGGTACGTTTAATGAAATTACTGCTGGCAGTGAAAGGGTAAAAAGAATATGGATCAATTTTGCATTGGTTTTCCCGGACATGATTACGTTTCAATTATCCTAACAGGCAGTTCTTGTTAATCGAATTTCTTCTGCAGTGTCCTCTTGAAGAACACAGGTACGAGGGCAAGAACGGCAAAAATCCCGAGGACAATCATGGATGTCCATGATACAGCATCACCGGTTGATGTCAACTGGTGAAGGGTGGTCCCAGCATGGATAGCTACGAATGACGGTGGTGCTACCCCTGAAAGAATGATGAAGACATTTATAAATATTGATTCAAGAACTGAAAGTCAACTGTCAACTGTGGAGTTATTAGTTTGAGGTGATAAAGGCAAACAAATGCACAGCAGGAGGAAACCAGAGCACCAGATTTCATCATGATGACATCTGAAAGGTTGTAGGATATTGTCTGATTTAAAGGCAAGAATAACAACTGGCGAAAAGCTTTGATACTAACCCAGGAATGTTCCCAGAAAGAATGGAAACAGAGGCACGTTTATAACAGGAGAGGTTATGTTGATGAACCAATTTGGTAGAAACGGTGTTATTCGCAGGAATATGATGTAATTTAACAGGTGTTGCCTGTGCTTCTCAACCTGAAAAACAGACTTGACGTAAGAAATTGCCTGCCCAGTTGTTGTGACCAGTTCAACCGCTTGTAAGAATGAATACAGTGCCAGTCGAAACTGTGCAAGAAGCACAAAAGCCACTGAAGTGAGCTCCTGCCCTTACAATTCAAATTTTTTTGAACTTACATGTGATGCCCATTCACTAACTCTCTCTGGGATGTATCTGTTGACTAATGATCTTCCAACTAGATAGGACAGTAGGTAGCAAAAAGATGCGCCTACGGCCGAACACTGGAAAAGAGAGCGGGAGTGATTTGTAGGGTATTAGGCTACTCCATGAAAATCATCTAACTGCCTGTATTTCAAGTTTCGTTTTCAAAGTGTAACTGCACCAAATGATGAAACCTCCAAAACCATAATGAAAGCAGAACAATTTTTTTGTCCTCAGACATGAAAATCTGACATGTTTCATGGCAGTTGATTCCATCATGCATATAGAACTGCAGGTTTACCAAAAACGGAGCTAGAAATGACCGTGAAAGGTCATGTTGTTTCTGAACAGCCTATAGGTAAATTGTACTTACCAGGCAAACTAGAGAGAGAGCGAGGGGGAATGGAAAGAGAAACCCAGAAAGAATGCTGAGAAATATCGAGCCAGGAATGGCAAACGATTGTAAGCTGAAGCCATAGTCAAGGATTAACATAATTCAGGGGGAATGCAATGACATAATGGTATTGACGCCCAGCCGAGTACTGTCACTGACTTTTCATTGAAAGGATACAATATATACGTGATGAAATAACCGAATAGAACTTGGTAGTAATAAAGCTCCTTATATCTTGAAAGCACCTTGCCTAGATTCTTAGCGTCTTCCAAATCACGTGGTACCTTGATGAACTGTTTCTCCTCTCTGAAATGACAGTAGCATGATTTGAAGAGCAGTTTGTATCCAGTAGTTTCTTCCAGAAAGGGAACCTCTATAAACAACACCTTTGGGACTGCCTAATGCTGTCCTCAATTGAGAGGAGTCCTGATTACTGAAGTCCAAGAAAATAGAAATGATCAATTTGCACTTTGGCATCATATAAGTTGAAACCTGCTGGTGGCAGAGGTGGCCTGCAATGCATGACTGTATTGCATAGTATTCGGTGCTTGGCCCTCGATTCAATGCCAATTTTTAATGCTCAACAGGAGGAAACTGGAGTGACCCACAAAAACCTGCACTGTCGAAGAGAGCTGCCCTCTCTATCAGTATTGCATGAAGAGCAGGTCCGACTGGGGAACACACCCAGAACGTCCGAGTTGACAGGCACAGAGCTATCACTGTGCCACTATGATGGGGTACAACACTAACACTACTACAGTATGATGAGCTAAGTATGAGCAAATACACTTATACAAGGACTGTACAGCTTCAAGGTTTGCTACAACCAGACAAACTGGTTGACAACTTTTAGGCAGAAAGAAGGACACAACAACATCAGCATTTTAAAAACAATGCATTTTATTGCCCAATGCAGGCCAACAAGTCATTGGAAATTGATACATACTTTTATTTTCACTATTGGAAAATATCGTACAAAGTTTTCAGTAACAATATCAATCATTTCGTTTCTAACTGCCTGAAAGCTGCCACCAGAAGTGCACTCAGCACATTTTTGATCTTTCAATACATGTACAGTATGAGGAATTAATGCTGGGTGTGGGTGAATCCAGCACTTCCGAAAACGATGCGATATAGAATTTCGTAAACAAAAAAAACGCCGCAAATGTTTAAAATACGGTACATGAAATGACCATTGGTATTAGGAACATGTGGCAAGAAATGATGCACCATAACACAGATGATAATCAGAAGCAAAGATAAAGTGGGCAGCACTAGCACACCAGGCAATATCACCAGCAATCTGGTCGTCAGCGAGTATTTAAAATCGGCTGTTGACGCCAGTGTGCGCTGGACAGCGATGTTTGGAATCTTCTCACCGGTGATGCTTGCCCATTATCAAACAATACCAAAGCCAATATTGCCTAGTGTGCAGTGGATGGCGAGAAGGTCGGTGTGGCGATTACATTGCTTGCGATATCGCCTGGTGTGCTGCTGGCGTAAGTACGTATTAAGACAAATCATAGCCAAATTCAATTTCAAACATTTCTGAAGAAACCTTCATGGGTTGAGGTTTATAATGAGGCCCCTTTTGCCATCATCTTGTTTAAAATGCACAAGATTTAAAGCCTTATGTTATCATGGCCGACTGAAGGGTCGATTTGATTAAACAAAGGTCTCCAAAGGGCTATCTACGTCAGCCATGTTAGCCACATTGGCTCCATCAATTTTAAGCACTTCCTACCACAATCAAGTAAGTGTGCCTTGGCTGTTGACTTGAGTACCGGTAATCAGTACTACTATAATCAGTGTACTAAATAATCNATGGAACTATCCAGTGCAGCTAACATTATTACCCCTCATCGGTGCTTTATCAGCGGGTGAGTATAAAAAAGTTACCGGGTATGTGAAGTTGTCAGTGCAAAATGAGGAAACCGTAAAACTATTCCGTGTGGTGGAGCAGCGAGCACGAGACCTGGTCTTTGCCCTGTTGCACAGTGTAAAGGACGTCCTCAAACCGGGTATTCAAACGTCACTGCTTTGTTTACCTATGTGTTTAACGTCTTATGGGTCTTAGACCCGCAGAGCCACCCCTTTGCTTTATCTGTGCCCTTTCGATGATGTACATTGCAATATCATTTCAGGGAATTGTGTTGTTTTGAAACCATCTGAAGTCTCTGCTGCAACTGCTAATCTGCTGGAAACACTCATACCCAAGTATCTAGACACGGTAAGTTTCAGGTTGATATTGGGATTAGCGAGATATCTCGGAAGTTGGATTGGGGAATTCCTGGATATTTCTTCCAGATTGCCTGTTGAATGTCCTTTGACTCACTGGAACATAAGAACTTATGGAGAGGCCATACTGTTCAATATTTTGAATTATCTTTCAGAGTTGTATTAAAGTACTTAACATTAGCATTCCGGAGACAACTCAACTGCTGACTGAACGCTTCGATCATATTTTCTACACTGGGAGCACCTTCGTGGGCAAGATCGTCATGGAGGCGGCGGCCAAACATTTGACTCCTGTTTTGTTGGAGCTTGGAGGGAAAAGGTTTGTTGTGATTCTGGCAACATTACAATCACAACTGGTCTGAAAGGATCAAATGAGCGCTGAATGAGCTGCTCCTCGAGGTCCCTGGAAGGGTTTCTGGGGTGACTGGGGTAAAAATGTGAAGTGCATTGAGACTGTATTCCTGTGAAACACGTTATAATAATGTGTGGGCTTATAGTGCCTTTTACATTTAAGTGTCAAGGCACTTCACATTATTACCCAGCCTAATCCAGAAACCTTTCTGTAGAAACCAAGGGCAGCTACAATCCAGCGCACACATGGACATTTCAGGCCAGTTGAGAGTATACAGAGTGGCACAGCCAGGGATTGAACCCGCAACCTTCCGATCACGAGCCCAACGCTCTAACCATTGTGCCACCGCATCATCATCTTGATTTCATGTGTTTCTTTTCTCACCTTCAGTCCCGTATATGTCGCAAATGACAGCGATTTGCAGGTCATGGCCCGGCGCGTTACATGGGGGAAATGCATCAATGCTGGCCAGACATGTGTTGCACCTGACTATCTGATGTGCCATAGGGATATTCAGGTAATTTCTCCACCCTTTGGTGCAAGTAGTCTGTACTTTCAACTTGCAACAATTCTGATAACAGGGGATGTCACAGGGGATTTCCTTTGCATTTTTCAGTCCTTTCAGATATTTATAATAAAGGGCAGTATTGTTGGATGAGTAGATATTATGCCCCGACTTCCCACTCGCTCCCCTGAAGTAATTTTTTTCATATTTCTATAGGATAAGGTAGTTGCAGCCCTGAAGAAGGCAGTGACAGATTGTTATGGCGAGGACCCCAAGATGTCCTCGGATTATTGCAGGATTGTCAACGACAGAAATTACCAGTATGTTGTCTCCTTATGCATTTGCTTATTCTTAAGTCAGTGTACCGGTACTTCTCATATTGTGGCTATTTCAGTTCTACTCTTCTAAACCCAGTTATCTTATCTTGAATGCCTGCCAAGAATGATTGAGTATGGTGGTAGCACGTTACAAATTTCATGACTTTTCAAGTCTGGCAGTCATTTCACCTGCCTGGCATCCCTTGTGTTGTCCTGCTGGCCTTACGCCAACGGGTTCAACAATGGGGTTGGAGGACCCTCCCTGAGTCTTTTGGTAATTTTACACTACAGGCGTTTGGAAAGATTACTTAACAGTGGTAGTGGTGACCTGGTCGTGGGAGGCGAGCGCGATCCCAGACAGAGGTACATAGAGCCGACGATTCTGACCAACGTCAAGGTCACAGACCCAATCATGCAGGAAGAGGCGAGTATTGGAAAAATAATAAAGTGGAGAACTTGCTGCGTTCTCTCTGTATTTTTTTGGGGGGGGGGGCTAATTTGCCAGATGNGCTAATTTGCCAGATGGTGTGCTGATTATACAGAAATGGTGGTAAAAGGCTGTACCTCCACTTGTGATCAGTAGGAGTATGGTTACTTGAACTAATAGCACTGTCGACTACTGCCAGGTCCTCGGTAGTGTAGAGTATTCATCTTACTTCAATCAACCTTATTCCCTCTTCAAGGTAAATGTGATCTGCAAGTTCGACACAAATTCTTACAAAATTTGTTCACATTTTCCTGCAGATTTTTGGACCAATTCTACCGATAGTGCCAGTCGAAAATGTAGATGAAGCCATAGATATAATTAACGACAGGTAAGTTTTAAAACTTATTCCTCTAGTAACTAAAAGTTAAGGAAAAAACATAAGTTTTGTCTTTAAAGCTTGATATTTGAGGATCAGGTTGTGATAATAATCGTCGACTGTCCCTCCTATCAAGAAATCCAATCAGATCAAATGCTATACAGAATAAGCTATTTTGCAAAAAGTTGCCGCCGATGTAGACTGTGACATCTTCCTTCCAGTCCAGGCAGTTCATGGGAGTGTGGAAAAGTCTGGTTGCGCGAGACTTCTGCCAACAATGCCTAATGTGGTTTTCAAAACTTGATATTTGATGATTTCTGTGCATTTTATTTCAGAGAACATCCGTTAGCGTTGCATGTTTACTCAAATCGGCGAGACGTAATTGACAAAATACTAAACCGCACAAACAGCGGAGGATTTTTAGGAAACGACTGTTTTGTACATGGGGCCTGTATGTGGTGAATTTGTTGCCATAGCTGCACTTTTACTAGTTTTAGCACCTTTGGGTTTGAAAGTCAAATCATTTTGTTGTGTGGTGTTGTGGCATACCATAAATAAATAAACAAAAGGAATTGAATAATGTGGTTGTTTTCGTAGCGGGATTTGGAAAGTTAGATTTTGACACCTACTGATGACAACAAAGTGATTTTGCTTGCGAACAATGCATGCTTGGGGTTTTTGTTGCATGTATCACTTCGGATTGCTGTTGTTCTTCTTAATGAAAACCCTTAGCTGTCTTTGATTGAGACACAGGCTTTGACCCGAGTACAGAATGGGTTGCAAATGCGTAACAGAGTCACATGGCTCAATCGATCAGCGGCGTATTAAAAGCAGCTTTACACTTTGATCGCACATTGCCCTAACTTTAGGTGTCCTTCCCTGTTCAATGTCTTCTCAAATCTTTCATCGATGTTGCTTTTATCCTGCACCATCCAACTGCACAGCATTAGTTTCATATTTCAGATTAAAGGCTTTCTTCTGTTGTACATATTAGCACACGATAACTTTTACCGATAGGTCATTGTTCCCAGGGCTCCTGCGGATCCTTAAAAAGCATTAAAAGTCAGGAATTTTTGTTTTTCAGAATTAAGGCCTTAAAAAGCCTTAAATTTTGAGTTTTTTTCACTCACGTTTTTATTCATATCAGTTGAAAACCGTCCGGTCGTGAAAGTTGGGATCCCACCCTCAGCGCTAACCTTCAGGCCGAGCTAAACCATTTATGTGTTCTTTACGACATTCTCCTCAGTTAATATTTACCGCAAGTACATGAAAACCCCTGGCAACTTGGCCTTAAATTTTTCCTGGACTGGCCTTAACCCTTTGACGTACAGGGCGGTCGCTAGCGACCGCCCATTTACACCCCCCAGGAAATTGCCGAATTTTGCTCATCAGGCACCCCCTTGATCAAGGTATTTTTATACGTATTCTGAAAGATCTCTTATACTGCTAAAAATAATTCCATTACTACCATATTCTATCTCCTTTCGTTTGGTCAGGATAACCCTCTAAAGATAACTGGGGGGTGGGGGGTCAAACTATGCCCCCGAAAAACATGTACGTCAAAGGGTTAAAGAGCCTTAAAAAAGCCTTAATTTTGGTTGCCAAAAAGCCGCAGGAACAATGGTTCCCGCTCTTAAAAGACACAATTGCAAAAGGCAATGGGATGAAATATTTAGTGTGCTTCAGAAGTCAGTGTCTGAGGAAAAACGGGTCTACGCAAAAACCATTGTGTCCCCTTCCCCTCCCAGCATGATTTTGCAAATCCCTTAAATTTCACTGTGTCACTATTTTAACCCTTCACACTGTATCATTACACAGAGAGAAACCGCTTGCCATGTACATGTTCTCGAAGTCGAGGCTAACTATTGACAAAATGGTGGCTGCGACCACAAGTGGAGGCGTCGTTGCTAATGACACCGTAGTCCACCTTGGAAGTAGGTAGAATACAAGAAATGTACTATAGTCAGGGTCATTTCATCTCTGACATATCCTAACAGTGTGATACCCCTCCATTCTACCTAATCTGTTGAAGAACCGATGTGATTGCTTCATGTGGCTCAGTCTCTGCCCCATTGATTCCAACCTGCAGTCTGTGTGTCTTTCATTCCTTTTAACCATGATCCTCTCACGCAAGCCTATCACAGTTTATAGTGCTTTCCTGCCTATCATAGTTTGTAATGTTTTCCTGCATACCACAGTTTATAGTGCTTTCCTGCCTATCATAGTTTGTAATGCTTTCTTGCGTACCACAGTTTATAGTGCTTTCTTGCCTANTTACATAATTTTGATATTTCGAAATTTCCAAAATTTTGATGCAGAAATGTGACCAACAAGTTGTCCTTTCATATGCAACAAACCGCATCAAAATTGGTTCGGTGGTATTTGAAATATTCAAGATACAAAGTGTAGATAAACATCTGTCAATGCCTGTACTTCCATCCCAAATGACATACTGGTACTTCTTTTGATATGAAACATTTTCATTCACTTTCAGTGTCCACACTTCCGTTTGGTGGTGTCGGACACAGTGGCATGGGATGCTACCACGGGAAGTTTTCATTTGATGCTTTCTCACATAGAAGGGCTGTAATGATCAAGGACCAGAAACTCGAGGGCCTGAACCAGTAAGTACGGTATAATAATGCCCTATCCAGGGATTCGAGTTTTCCTACTTAGGCAGGAATTCCTGTTTGGTTTGAAAACTTAGGGCACCCATCTCGTTTCACACCCTGAATTTTTTTGCGCCAAACTTGAAAAGTCTACGTATGAGCTCAACAAAAATTCCCTGTAGCCTGGGCCTGCGGGGACTGTGAAGCTATTTCACCCTCTCACAGGCAGTTAGGAGTAGTGGAAATGCATTGACAGTTGTTCTTTTCCCCTCAACTTTTTTCTGAGGTTTTTTTTCTCATAAAACAGAGTACTTGAGGGAATATCACAAAATGGAATACTTGGGGATATATCATGTCAAACAGAATACTTGAGGGTTGACAGAAAATCTTGTTTTCTTTGCAGGATCCGTTATCCGCCTTACAAGCCCAAGTATTACAAAATTGTCAAGTGGCTTCTGACTAAGAAACCGAGGAACCGCTTCTTAGAGACCATACTTCCATTTTTGATGTTGGGTGTGGCGTGTGCTGTTGCTTACAAGGTAAGGCTTCGCAAGATTTTTACATGTACGGCTAGACATGTAAATTGCCATTATTTTTGAGTGACTGCATTTAATAACATGCTGTGGCATTAACAGACATTTTTCTATTTTCAGGTTTTTGGCCTTGGCCAATACTTGTCCTAGATTCATGGACTATGCATGTTTCAGAGCTAGGAAGGTGGAAGTGGAATAGCTCCAGATTTGATATTTCTGGCCTGCGGACTGGGGATGAGTTTTCATATTCTGATATATAAGACATTCTTAAAATTGAATAATTTTAATAGGAGAGAATACATGTATTAAATTAATATCTTGATTGTTCTCTTCTGTACATGTAAATTCTACATAAAAAGTAATTAATTAAGTACATGTACTTTGTGAATAATCTAATTAAGTGTATTCTTGTGTGGTGTTTGTATATTTGGAACTTGGAGGAAATCTCCTCCAAGGTTGAAAAGAGTCCTTATTTAACGAATGATTTTACATGTGCCTCAGTTAAAAACTTTCTTTAATTCTATAGCGTCTGTTATTGAAAATACCTGCAAGTGCAAATTATGAACAATACTACATGTATTAAGATAAAGAATGAAATATTTTATCAAAATAAATTACTCTTTACTATCAAGCGAGTATGTTGTATTTCTCTTTCTTTTGGCAAAAAAACAACTCCTCAAAATCTTCATCATATCACATTAGGCCTATAGGTGGTTGAAACAGAGTAAATAAAGAAATAACAAAAGACATTTTTTCCATGATCCATAAATTTTCCATGATCACATGTTTGTAATTCAGACCCTATTTACAATAAATGGTAATTCATGCATACAGATATTTATAGTTAGTAGCGTATTATGGAAGAGAGACTAATGTAAATTCAACTGCACCTTGTCACGTGAGGGTTTTCTTCAGCAATTTTTCCTCAATGGGAAATTGTTGGTGGAGGAACCAAAAAGTGAAGAATCGTAACTGGCGCACAGAAAAAAGAAACCAGTATCCGTCCCGGGTATCCGTAAGACGAACTGAGCAAATGAAACAACCTCGGCAATGTAGAAAGGAGACTTGAAATCGACACAACAGACTCAGTGAACACTAACAATAACTGCCGTTGAAGGAGGGTTGGCGAAACTCTTGATGGAGACACTACCTTCCAACCCTCATTCCCAACCTCTGACGAATGGCAGAGCTTTTCAAACATATGTCTAAACGCCTACAAGTATTTCGCGCACACGACAACCATCATAACTGTCCAACGGAAAGGCCGACTAAGGATGACTGAAGTAGGCCTATTTCCAGAGGAAAATGGCGGTTGTGAATCACCGCCCGTATTTTCACCGCCACTGGCACCACCTCCGGTTCCACTGTTAGTACCGCCAGCAGAGCCACCGCTTGAACCACCACTCTTCGTAGAATCTTCTGCAAAAGAGATAAGTACATCGATCCAAACTCGGAACTCGTAGCAGCTCACTTTTGCTAACTTCGTTGAAAGGGATGCTTTCAATGATTGGCTACATCTAAGTGTTCCAAGTAATGTAGCTATGCATGGACAGCGGCGCTTCGCCAAATGATGCTCACTTGCGGCATCTACAGTCAGGACAACAAAAGCAGCTTTTGAATTCGCATCAGACTTCACTTGGCCATCGAGGAGTGAAGACATCGGTAACTTCGCCAAGGTTTACCATAGGGGCATACGACAGCGCAAAGGAGTTATGGGACTACACTTGGTCATCGAAGGACTTTAGTGACTTGGCCAATGCTTACCTTGGGCATGATATTCTACCTGCGCCAGGACAACGCAAAACAGTTCTTCGCCTCAGACTACGAGATTAGGGAGTTTTCGCAAATCTGACGAAAAACGAAGTACGAAATACGAAATTGGACGTCATATCCATGACGTATTAATGTATTTCAGGAAATGGCTGGTAACATAAATATCACCTGCTGCAAGAGCGTCTTTTAGCGTATGACGTTAGAACGACAGAGGTACGGTGTACATTAAACTTTGAAATTTATCTTTCGTTTCCACTTCGTTGATACGAATTGGAAATTTAAAAATTCAAGATGCGCCATAACTCTTTCGATCTTACATGACATGCTAAAAGACGCACTAGCATGAGGGACATTTGTGGTACCAACCATTTCCTGAAATATATTACGTCATGGATATGACGTCCAATTTCGTATTTCGTACTTCGTTTTTCGTCAGATTTGCGAAAACTCCCTATTATAATCACAGCGCTGGACAACGAATACGAGCATATTTTAACTAAACACGAGCCACGGCAGCGCAAAGCAGCTGATGAGACTACACTTGGTCAGCGAAGGACTTCAGTTTTGCCAAATGATGCTTACTTGGGCATATTCTACACGAGTCAGGACAGCGCAACGCAGCAGTTCGCATGAGACTACACNGGGGGCGGGGCTGATGGTCGACAGTTGATGCGTCTGCTTTTGGTGAGACCGAGGACAAATTCATATTTGTCGTTTTTTCGTTCAGTTTCTTTTTGGTCCTCTTTGAGTTGGACACACTATTTTTTGTTGATTTTGATTCTTTTTTGTAATAAGTGTTTTCTTTTGTTTGTTTTGTTTTGCGCCACCTACAGATATAGAGGTTCCAGGTTTTCAGAAGATCCTCCCTGATTTGTGTGACAAACTTCGACTGGTCGCCTGCCCTCGAGTCGCTGCGCTAAAACTCGAGTGTTGTATTTCAAGGCAGCAAAGCAGTTTACAACAAATTCATTTTTTTGACTGACCTGGTACCTGTCTCCAGTAGTAAGAAGACTCATGGCCAGGTGTGCACTGAGATGCCCAACCCAGAGCAATTTTGGCTAATTCGTCGTCCCAAAACTGTGAAAAAGGAAAGGCCGACTGAGAAAATGCCGCGCAGGATGATCAGTTGGATATTTCTCAGCAATTCCGCCACAGAAGAAATTCGCATGGATTGTAATGTGCAGCGCATACGAAATAACCCCTTTCCTGCTAACCCAGCAGCGGGATATGTGTCTCTTATAGCTCAGATATAGGTGGAGGCCTATAGAGCATTTAACTGAGAAGCAGAAGGTCTCCGGTTCAAACCCGGGTGTGGCCCTTCATTCTTAACTAATGGTGCCTGTGACTATATAGCAGATTTTAAACTGAAAATGTTATGAAACACGCGTCATTCTCATTCTCGTTTTATCAGGATATCGGCAAACCTGAGTTCAGCAATATTATTAGTTAACTCACCATCTTCATCATGTTACTGGCTGGTGGATTCACCGTTCGTCTGAATTCATTATGAGTATTGAGGATGGTGGCCCTGTCTGTCGCAGGAGACACGCCTTGAATGGAAAGAATACCATACCACTTCTATTGTTATGCCAAGAGAATTAGAGATAATGACGGCCACGTGGATTGCGAACCCAAGATCTCTCGCACCTGGAACTGTGCCAAAGTGTGTTTCCCTTCCGGGCCGAACTTACCCTGCCAACTGTTGCTCTGTTTTTGGACATTTTCAAAGGTAGGCCTACTACATCGTATATCGTAAGCCGTCGAAAAAGGTACGACGATAAGAAAGTTCCAAAAGATAATCTCGGGTCCTTCCTGTGGGAAAGATCGAGATACAATGATTTGACCTACCTCCAGATCTGTATTTCGAACTGGGGTCCAAGCACAGCGAATGCTTCTTGCCGCTGTATTCAAGAACACTGTACATTTGTGGGCAAACAGCCTGTTCCGAAAAAAAAAACATTTTTTTTAATTTTTGGTATTGTTGAACGTCGTGGTTTCGAAAGCAATGTCGATGGACACAAGGGATGTC
>NMRB01000036.1:884231-901712 GCA_002633025.1 Notospermus geniculatus
TCTTTGCCCAGGGTCTTGACATAACCCGCTCCCTCAGGTTTTGGTAATACCAAAAGTTTGTCTCGGCTATATGAAGACCTAAGTCGATCTGAGTTCGGGGAAACCACAAAAACGTCACGTCGTCTTTGGCTCGGAAATAAAACTCTCGTTTGCAGTTTTTGTCGCGAGATACCAGGCAGACGACAATCGTCGCAAGACGATAGAAATCGCTTGCTGTGCGATAGGCTGAGGCAATGTTTATTTTGTCAGTGTCGGTGGGAGAAAGTCCCCAGTAATGGTCCGAGGACGAAATGCAGCTTTTGACTTGCTGTAGTCTTGCCTGTGGGACCACAGCACAGGGAAAGCAAGCAGCCGGACGCTACTTCGAATGGTCCGGAATGGGTTGCGTATGCGACATTGAAAGTTAGTTCCTAGACCTATATCGGTACTCAACGAATCTGATTTTTTTTTCTAAACTCAGTTTCACGCTAGTCACGCACATTCAAGGACTTGGACTCCAAGAAGAGATCACGTTTCGAGTGATATGCTTGTATACAACTCAAATGACTGGACAAACATGTTGAGTTTTTTCAATGGGAAGAATAATTTGTTTACAAACATCGTCAACAATATTTGTGATCAACTTGAAAAAAAAAATGATTGTAGCGTGGGACTGCACTGCGTCTCTTTCAGTGACAGTCTACACGTTTCGGCCATCTAAAATTTGCACTACCGTGTGGGTGCGTACGTCACTGGTAAGGGGTAAGCCGGAGGAACCTTATGTACTTGTATTTCAAACATTGTAGACGTTTGAGTAGGCCTGAACCAGTTTTGATACTCGATCACAGGCCTACTTTTAAAATACTCACGACTGCTAGGAGGCACTTTCCTGCAAAAAAGAATACGACCATTGACATCTTCACTACCTGGTACCGATAGTATTACCTCTAGCATGATTTGGTTGGGAAAAACAATCCCCAGCGGAATGTGACGCCGAAAAAGTCATCTTTATCATAGTTTCTCCAGCAAAGTACGGTAATACAAAAGTTAACGCCAGGATTGTGTGCTTTGGTGATGGAAATGGTAGGCTACGACAGAATTAAGGTCCGACAGCGACAGCCGCATCGGATTGATCAATTGTAAAATGAGTGGGAACGTTTATACACAACGCGACCGCGCCCGCGACTAAAATTTTGGTCGCGCGACATGCCGCAGAGATTTCCTCCAGAGCGAATTTTTTGAAAATGTCGCGCGACACCTTTTTTTGTAGTGTGAACTTTAATGCGTCCTGGCATGATATTTCTAGACGAGCACACATTTTCGTTTATACAAAGCGGACTTTGGCGGCCGGTGTACCAGATGAGAAACTCCTACTATATTTTATGTATATACTAGGAATAGGACTGGAAGTTCCGTACTCAATACAAATGACATGCACTCTCAACGTTCATGAACGAACAGGTTGCGACATAATCCTGGGACAATAACCGGACATTGATTCCGGGGGACTTGCTCCGCGATCACACCGGTGTCCGGCGCATTTTAAACCCTAGTATGAAACTGTGCAGAAGATAAGAACTCAAAACATTCGACAGGTAGCTACCTACTTACCAAATAATACCAAACCGACCGATGTGAGATATACACGAACGTCCTTCATGATTTTCATCCAAGACAAGCTAGCTCTCCGCCCGTCGTCATGTACGAACAAGAAATGAAGTCGTTCAATCGTATTTTGGACATTTTTCAACTTGTCTGAGAGTTTTGAAGTTTAATCGAGACTCAAACTCTCAAGACTTCGAAATGATTTAAAGTGCCATTCAAATGAAAGAAATGCTAATTTGAACCGTCTGGACGGAGGAATTTTGGCACCAACTTAAGGGAGAATTTTTTTCCTCACGAACGACTTTGGTGAACTCGTCATTTTCCCAATCAGCACTTGTGTTGGACGTATTTTTTTCGACGTACTGGTACCTTGAAAAACCATTTGCCCAACCATAATGTTACAGGAAAGGTGAAGGGTTGCATGGCAACACTGCCTATCTACTGTACAGGCCGAAGGAAGGTTTTTTTACAGGGTGTCTACAAACTAAGACCGACGCCCCCAAGATTCCAGACCCAGCTACAAAACACAAGACCCCCTTACTAAATCATTCAGATTCAGAGCCTGAGATCGGAAACGGTGCAGGTCAGTCCCGAAATGGAGGACTTTTCCAGGATTGATAACTACTTGGAGGAAGTCAATATAGGCCTAATTCCTCCAAGATAACTAAGGAGAACCATGAATACTTTGTAAGTAAAGGTGTGACAATAATTTATTGACAATTGATACATAGAGAATACCTACAACATTTACAAATGAAGACAACATCACATTTATATTGAGGCTAGTCCTCCTGCCTTGCATATGCATAAGACCGACCAAAAGCCTTTTTAAGTCCGTCTTGGACCCACGACGATAACTGATGCGGTAAAGCAACATGATATGATGACGGTTGGCACTTTTTAACATAGACCATGGCCTAGCCTACTAATGGCACCTGGCGATGGTCTGTGTTCAAAACTACAAACCTATGAGGACAGGTGCAATCGGCACGCCAACACAGTCTCGCACAGACAGCCGTTTTGTTCCACAGTGTTCCACACTCACAATCAGCGGCTTGCTTGACCGAGACTAGCAAAGACATGACCGATTGACCTTGCACACGGAAAAAGTAGGCGACGATCCAGTGCCTCAACAGAGCTAAAAACTCGCACCAAAGTGTGTTTATGGAGGAGACCATTCAAATTCAACCGCATAAACCATACATAAATATTTAGCAAAAATATTAAGCCTTTGAATAGACTAGTTCATGAAATGCGGAAATGTTGAAAGAAATTGTCATGGAAAGTTCGTTTCCCGCGTCCCCATGTTTCTCTGGAGAATAACAAGAGGTCTGTCGGCCTCACAGTCAGCTGACGAACATGTTTCATCAAGTTGTACATACATTAAGAGGGGGAAATGTTTTTAACAGTCAACACAATTTATGTACCTCATCTTCACTGAGATAATGGGAATATGTGGACTGTTGAAAAGGTGGGTAAAATAGTCCACCACATCACAGGCAAAATGAAGTGGCACACATAAACTTTCAAATAAATTTTGCAAAAAAAACGTCTATTGATACAAGTGTGTGGATAACCCTGCTTTTTTTCTCTCAAATTCATCCGCCTGGAAATGACCCTTAATACCAGAATAATGATCTTCCAGTGACCCCATGACCCCAAACAGATGGATGGACCACCACTTAGGTTTTTGTAAACAAATGTGAAAGTGAATGACAACAGCACAAGAAAGTGGCAAAGTCAACTTTAACTGAGTTGATCTGAAACACCCAAATGTGAAAAAGTGCATACGTGGAAACAAACTTGGCTCACTTTATTTCACTTTTTATGGAACTCAAACAGCGCCATGTGGGGGTAGGTTATACATTATTACATATGAGCTGTGACAAATCCCAAAAATTCTTACAAACCCTTGCACTGCCAAGGCTAATTCTGTTCAAAACAAAAATGCAAAAAAAACTTGAAAGGCACCTGATAAGGGACTGAGGGCTAAGAGCCCCTGATGTTCTCAAGATGCCATGCATGGGTATTCATTGGAAAGCTCTGAGAAAGTACTTCCCAATGAATACCTATGTAACAGGGTTTCTGTAAGATTACAGCAGGGTCGGATCCAGGGGGCGTGGGGTGCGTACGCCCCCCCCCATTTTTGGCAGAGCAATGATTTTTTTACCAAGAAAAATTCAATCACATAAAAATTTGAGTCCCGCTTTCGGTGCTCACCACCTCCGTCGAGCTATGCCCCCCTTCCTGACAACCCTGGATCTGACCCTGATTACAGGATTAGGTACGTTTAATGAAATTACTGCTGGCAGTAAAAGGGTAAAAAGAATATGGATCAATTTTGCATTGGTTTTCCCGGACATGATTACGTTTCAATTATCCTAACAGGCAGTTCTTGTTAATCGAATTTCTTCTGCAGTGTCCTCTTGAAGAACACAGGTACGAGGGCAAGAACGGCAAAAATCCCGAGGACAATCATGGATGTCCACGATACAGCATCACCGGTTGATGTCAACTGGTGAAGGGTGGTCCCAGCATGGATAGCTACGAATGACGGTGGTGCTACCCCTGAAAGAATGAAGAACACATTTATAAATATTGATTCAAGAACTGAAAGTCAACTGTCAACTGTGGAATTATTAGTTTGAGGTGATAAAGGCAAACAAATGCACAGCAGGAGGAAACCAGAGCACCAGATTTCATCATGATGACATCTGAAAGATTGTAGGATATTGTCTGATTTAAAGGCAAGAATAACTAACTGGCGAAAAGCTTTGATACTAACCCAGGAATGTTCCCAGAAAGAATGGAAACAGAGGCACGTTTATAACAGGAGAGGTTATGTTGATGAACCAGTTTGGTAGAAACGGTGTTATTCGCAGGAATATGATGTAATTTAACAGGTGTTGCCTGTGCTTCTCAACCTGAAAAACAGAGACTTGACATAAGCGATTGCCTGCCCAATTGTGACCTGTTCAACCGCTAGTAAGAATGAATACAGTGCCAGCCGAAACTGTGCAAGAAGCGCAAAAGCCACTGTAGTGGGCTCCTGCCCTTGCAATTCAAATTTTTTTGAACTTACATGTGATGCCCATTCACTAACTCTCTCTGGGATGTATCTGTTGACTAATGATCTTCCAACTAGATAGGACAGTAGGTAGCAAAAAGATGCGCCTACGGCCGAACACTGGAAAAGAGAGCGGGAGTGATTTGTAGGGTATTAGGCTACTCCATGAAAATCATCTAACTGCCTGTATTTCAAGTTTCGTTTTCAAAGTGTAACTGCACCAAATGATGAAACCTCCAAAACCATAATTTCATTTCAGAAAGCAGAACAGTTTTTTGTCCTCAGACATGAAAATCTGACATGTTTCATGGCAGTTGATTCCATCATGTGTATAGAACTGCAGGTTTACCAAAAACGGAGCTAGAAATGACCGTGACAAGGTCATGTTGTTTCTGAACAGCCTATAGGTAAATTGTACTTACCAGGCAAACTAGAGAGAGAGCGACGGGGAATGGAAAGAGAAACCCAGAAAGAATGCTGAGAAATATCGAGCCAGGAATGGCAAATGACTGTAAGCTGAAGCAATAGTCAAGGATTTACATAATTCAAGGGGAATGCAATTCACGCAGCCAATGGTATTGACTCCCAGCCGAGTACTGTCACTGACTTTTCATTGAAAGGATACAATATATATGTGATGAAATAACCGAATAGAACTTGGTAATAATAAAGCTCCTTATATCTTGAAAGCACCTTGCCTAGATTCTTAGCGTCTTCCAAATCACGTGGTACCTTGATGAACTGTTTCTCCTCTCTGAAATGACAGTAGCATGATTTGAAGAGCAGTTTGTATCCAGTAGTTTCTTCCAGAAAGGGAACCTCTATAAACAACACCTTTGGGACTGCCTAATGCTGTCCTCAATTGAGAGGAGTCCTGATTACTGAAGTCCAAGAAAATAGAAATGATCAATTTGCACTTTGGCATCATATAAGTTGAAACCTGCTGGTGGCAGAGGTGGCCTGCAATGCATGACTGTATTGCATAGTATTCGGTGCTTGGCCCTCGATTCAATGCCAATTTTTAATGCTCAACAGGAGGAAACTGGAGTGACCCACAAAAACCTGCACTGTCGAAGAGAGCTGCCCTCTCTATCAGTATTGCATGAAGAGCAGGTCCGACTGGGGAACACACCCAGAACGTCCGAGTTGACAGGCACAGAGCTATCACTGTGCCACTATGATGGGGTACAACACTAACACTACTACAGTATGATGAGCTAAGTATGAGCAAATACACTTATACAAGGACTGTACAGCTTCAAGGTTTGCTACAACCAGACAAACTGGTTGACAACTTTTAGGCAGAAAGAAGGACACAACAACATCAGCATTTTAAAAACAATGCATTTTATTGCCCAATGCAGGCCAACAAGTCATTGGAAATTGATACATACTTTTATTTTCACTATTGGAAAATATCGTACAAAGTTTTCAGTAACAATATCAATCATTTCGTTTCTAACTGCCTGAAAGCTGCCACCAGAAGTGCACTCAGCACATTTTTGATCTTCCAATACATGTACAGTATGAGGAATTAATGCTGGGCATGGGTGAATCCAGCACTTCCGAAAACGATGCGATATAGAATTTCGTAAACAAAAAAAAAACGCCGCAAATGTTTAAAATACGGTACATGAAATGACCATTGGTATTAGGAACATGTGGCAAGAAATGATGCACCATAACACAGATGATAATCAGAAGCAAAGATAAAGTGGGCAGCACTAGCACACCAGGCAATATCACCAGCAATCAGGGCGGGCCGTCACGAAACTCCGATAGCACTAACAATGCCTAACAGAGAGGTATGCAATGGCTTTTACCATTACAGAATTTCTCTGTTAGGCCCTGTTAGTGCTATCGTAGTTTCGTGGCGGTCGCCCCTGGTCGTCAGCGAGTATCGGCTGTTGACGCCACTGTGCGCCGCACAGCGATGTTTGGAATCTTCTCACCGGTGATGCTCACCCATTATCAAACAATACCGAAGCCAATATTGCCTAGTGTGCAGTGGATGGCGAGAAGGTCGGTGTGGTGATTACATTGCTTGCGATATCGCCTGGTGTGCTGCTGGCTTAAGTACGTAAGACAAATTATAGCCAAATTCAATTTCAAACATTTCTAAAGAAACCTTCATAGGTTCAGGTTATAATGAGGCCCCTTTTGCCATCATCTTGTTTAAAATGCACAAGATTTAAAGCCTTATGTTATCATGGCCGACTGAAGGGTCGATTTGATTAAACAAAGGTCTCCAAAGGGCTATCTACGTCAGCCATGTTAGCCACATTGGCTCCATCAATTTAAAGCACTTCCTACCACAATCAAGTAAGTGTGCCTTGGCTGTTGACTTGAGTACCGGTAATCAGTACTACTATAATCAGTGTACTAAATAATCTCTAACATTCTTCTTATCTCGCTAGCCTCTTTTGGAATAATTCAGTTCTATTCCATGGATGGAGGTCTGGCAGCATTCCAAGCTGACTATCAGACTAAAGTCTACAAATATCATTCTATAATGAACATTTTCAAAGCTACAAAAAATGTTTAAGCCTAAAATCTCATCAGGGTAAAACATCGGTAAAAAATAAACAAGTACAACATGGTTGAGGTGAAATACTTGAAGGAGTTATGGAATGCAAGTATCTACACATATCTTATGACCCCCTCCCTAGTTACCGTACTAATACTATTCGTCACTTTCACTAAATTTATGCTTTAAATAAGGAGCAATTCATACTTCCTCACAGTATGTGGAATGGAAAATGCTTTATATCATTTCTCACCACGCTTCTGGTTCCAAAGCATTTTCAGATGTGCACATTTGCCAGTGTGGAAGTATGAATTGAGCTTCAAGATGAAGACTGACAGCAGTTTGTATTTGTAGTCAATACTTTCAATAAAGCATTAGCAGCCAGCACTGAAAGCATCATTTCAGATGTTGGAGGTTCAAACAAAAGAACACATAAACCTTTCTGTCCTATTGCTGCTCTTCAGTTCTATCTTTATGATTACGGTAAAATGCATGTTGATACTTGCACAAATAAAGGAAATATAAGTGCAATGAATGTAATAAGCAAGTGATGATAATGATATTTTTGTTCGTCATGTGAGATTTAAAATCTAAAACAGTCAAACTCTCGCCACAATATCATTCTCCAAAACAGCCAGTCACCAACTGCCACCCTTCCTGTCGTAACTTACTGATTGAGTTTTGGAAAGCTGAGATACAGGACTCCGATGGCCACAACGGCCGCGATGAAGATTAATATAAGACAAAGGAATGCTCGTGTAGAGTTGCCATGATTTTGTGATCTGATGTTCGTGAAATCTGAAGATTCATCACTGTTTCGGTCTGAAATGGATAAAATTATCAGTAGCATCAGTACAACTTGTAGGTTAGATAAATTGGCAATTTCAACATGATTAATTCGGTAATATAGTTTTGTACTGGAGAGCAAATGAAAATGCAGGGTCGGACCACAGCTCTTAGTGCCTATGGCTGCTACATTTGGAAGGGCAGCAATTTACCGGCATAATGTAACGGCAAATGTACCGGTATCATCAATTAAATTATTAGTCTGTGAGCCATCAGTTATTTTCTTCCTTTACCAGCAGCAGCATAGGCAACAGGCCGGTTAGTAAAGCAGAGCTCAATTAAATGGTTAATCAGGTCAGAGGTCAAAAGCATCGATGGTCTTTCTGTAGATATTGCAAAAAGCAAGGGTTTCAATTCAACACCCTCCAGATCCTAAAGAATCTCATTAATGTTAGCCTTATTAATGTTAGAACTTATGACCCACCCCCTATCGTTTTTGGTTACCTGAATGGACCGAGTGGAATCTCCTAGTAATTAAAAATAGATAAGCAATGAACCACTAACCATGCTAACAAAGATAAGGAAATATGAGGGAGGGAAGGAGATTGTACCATAAGCACCTACATGTTCGAATTTTATCCTCAAATACTCTGACTGAACACGAAGTGTGTCTGAAATGCTGGGTGGATGGTGGCATAATTACGATATTGAATGAAAGAGAAAAATCCCCATCGACAAAAGAGCAGCACTGAGGAACAGCAGGGTTGTTTGCTGAATCCTGGGGGTGCATCCACTGTTTTGCATTATTATTGTTCCGATTAAGAGAGACCATGATTGAAAATGAAATCCACAAAAGACACAGATCAAAAATGCCACATTGTGAACAAGTACCGGTACACCACTTTAGTTTGAGCAATCACTGCCAGCCGATCCTGAGTACATGAGTTAGTGACAAGGCCGATGAAATCGTAGCCATCCTATGTTAACAACTGCGAGAGATGGACTAATTTTTCCGTAAATTGATACAATTATATTTATCGAACTCAGGACAACAAACCAAGTGTGTTGATCACTTGAAAGCACTTGCTCTCTGTCCTCTGTTAGGCACATCAGTAAACCTTTTGTGCGGTAATACTCAATTCAAAGTCTAAATAGTGGACTTGAGACTTTGAACCAAAACATTTGGAAGTGTGTCAATAGGTGATCAGAAGGACAAGCATTATAACCCGGGGGGATCACTCACCATAAAGTGTGTTGCACATCAGCGTACCAAAAATTGCGGGTAAAGGGGTGTTTTTCGAGCCGCATCGGCGGGTCCCGCGCTGGGCCAAATAAGCCCCCCTATTTCACTCATAACCCCGCAGAAAGCCCACGGGAATACATAAAAAGACACTCTCCCCCGCCTTAAGCCCTCCCCTGCCTAGTGTGGTCCATGTGTCTTGCAAAAAGCCCTTTGAAACGTCTTTCAAATTACCCAGCCATTAGGGGTGGGTATTGCAGAGTACCCAGCTTTAGGGGGTGGGGATTGAAAAGTACCCAGCCAAAAGGGGTGGGGATTCANGGTTTTCACAAAGCGCCCCCTACAGGCCAGAGTGTACAAGCGGCAGCGCTAAGTTTCGGTCCAGAGATAGTTTTTACCATAGGGTACCTGTACACCAAATTTCAAGTTTGTAACCCAAGCGGTTTAGAAACGTGCCACCCCTGTTAACGACGACGACGCCGACGACGACGACGACGGACGACGCCGGACGACGGACGACACACCATGAGAGAAGCTCACCTCACAGAGGTGAGCTAAAAATGATATGCTACCAGGTTGTTCAATCCAACCTAGGCCTATATTTAAGCCTGCCAATGGCAAGGCCCCTCGATATTTATCAGTCTGACTACTGACAGTCACTGATCACCCTCACCACCCATCATCGAATACGACGGAATATGCTGGGCCTCGGTCGCCGGCCTTCCCTCTTTTTAGGCCTGCCTTGCCATAAACAAAAGCTGTGACTGTGTGTGTCTGTGTCATGTGTGTAGGCTAGGTTACTGTAGCTATGTCATATAGGCCTAGCCCACGGTCTTATCAAGTAAGAAGAACACCCCCTATATAACCAGGTTGAGAAACGACACAATGTCGGATGAAAAGATCAGTCAAATTTTGGTCAAATCATAAGTTCCAATTGTCCACTGTATACGTCAGCGGGAATATTAAAGTATGAACTTTGTTAATACACAACTTTTGAAACAAATTGATAACCAAAAAGATGATTTTGCAGCCTTTTTCGGCGGCCCCAGTCGGAAAACGTTGTACTCCGGACAAATCAGCTTGGTGTGAGACTAGGTGAGACTACTGCAAAAGCAGTCTCACCAAGCAGTCTCGCGCACGCAGCCTGTGTTAACGCAGTGAGGAAGTACATGAAGTATACTGCATGTACAGCAAATTGTCCGGAGTACAACATTTTTTCCGACCGGGGCCGCCGAAAAAGGCTGCAAATTAATCATCTTTTTGGTTATCAATTTGTTTCAAAAGTTGTGTATTAACAAAGTTCATACACAACACTTCTTCTAGTCTCTGCCCCGTCCGTTTCAGAAATTGGGAGTTAGGCCAAGGTAAAATCTATACCATATGTTCAAGGCGTTAGGCGAAATGCGTTCTGAGCTGCTAGGCCTACTTGCGTTAGCCTATTTAGAAGCTCACAGAGCGCTGGGAAATGGAACATTTCGGACACGTATGCTTACACAGCCAACGAGCAAATCGTGATTTTGGCCGATGCCCGGCTTTTTCTTTGAATTCTTTCCACTCTCTCAGATTTATATCATGACCACCGACAGGCGTCAAGTCATATTTTTGGGGAAGGGGAGGTCTTGGTGTTGCGCCTAAAGGACTTGGACAGCGGCTACCTGGCGAAGTTTTCCGCTGACGGGGTGTTGAAACAGTGTCCGAAGTTTGCTCTTCACTACTGGTAGACGCCATTTTGTCTAGTTTAATCTCGTCGCTTGTCCCTAGGTGGCGTCCTTGAGCCGCTACGTTGGTACAGTCATTTGCAACAGTTTAAGACCACCTGCAAATTTTTGGGTTTGTGTTGTGACAGTGTCCAACATTACGTCATTACTTTTTTACTCAAATGGCCTGATACCATTATTCTGATGTTATGGATCACCGCCCAAAATGTGGTGTAATCATTCAATGACATAATGGACAGACAGAGAAACCAACAACATTAACAAGTGGTCTTAAACTTTTGCAAATGACTGTACCGGCGCAGCGCTCGAAGATAAAGAACCAGTCGACGCACGAGGACGGGGACCAGGCCAATATCAACCTCGTCGCCAGGATCAAAAGAGGCGGAACAACCTGGAAACGAGGTTGAGTAATGACCACAAAACTTTGTTGTGAGACCGCTCCGTTCTGAGGTACTAAGTCAGGCGGTGGAAAACAATGACATATTGACCAATATCTACAGTATCAACAAATCATGCTATCTTCAAAATCTCACCTATTGGTCATGTCGCGCATTTAGAAATAGGCATGCTGGATTAAATTTACCCTGTCACTACTCAACAAAATCCAGTATTTAGAATGCAAACGCAAAATTTTTTACATGTGACGTAGTGTATCCACCACCACCTGCTCCATTCCTGAGGCCTGCATGCTCAGCACGCAGCAGGCGCACATTGTTCCTCATTACTGAGGGCCGCGGCGCATTCCTGCACAAACACTCAGCCATCAGCTGATTGTTCTGCGCGCAGACACATTTCATGTCCATTATTCGCCTGTAAATGATGAGGTAACCTGACAAAGGATGAATAGAAAGTCAGGATGATAACATAATAAGGTGTTGGCCCATGGATGGACAGGCTTTATTAGGCCCTATGCTTAGAATAGGCCTAGAGGGAGCATGTTTTATGGGATGCAACAAGCATGCACATTGCAAGTTCAACAAGCCGGTGTGGCAGGGGTCAAAGTCCCTGTGGAATCAAAGTCCGGTCTTATTGTTCAGCAAGGGATTAGAATCTATACTGTATAGCACGTGACGCTAAATTATCGCCGAAGTTTACATGTTTGGCCGATTTTTTACGCGACCTTGTCATGAATTGCACAGATTTTTTCTTCACTTGTCGCATCACTGGCGGAATTGCACACGTTAATGATCCTCAATAAACATAGCATCTAAATAGCATGGTATTTCATATCAGTGAACTCTACTGTTCGCGGATGCAGCCACCGAAAAACAGGAAAGTTTTTGCAAAGTTTACACAACTGACCGAGATGGCCATGTTCCGACACCGTCATTGGTATTGTTATTGCGCGTGACGTCAATGACGTTGGTGACGGCGCGAGTCTCGCCACCGAATGCGCTGAAAATCCTGGGAAATTTCCCATTTCAAACTGCAATTTCCAAGCACAGAGGTCTCAAACCACTCTGATTCTTTGCCAGATCTTTGCTTTGATATCCCACTTTGTGAACAGCGGTGTTCTCGGCTTCGGCAACAAAAATGACCCCACGTAATTTGTGTCTATTTTGGACATGTGTCGTCCAGCGATAATTTATGGTAACGCACTATAGAGACCATGACCATTCCAATAATAGACACCATAGGCCTAAAATAAACAAAGTGAAACCACAAACCACACTTTGTTTAGGCGGTGGCTTCACAGTCGTGAATCCTCGCCCTTGCCTCGGTCGAATGTACCGGTAGGCCTAGGCCTATTATGTTGTTAGCCTACAGTTCATTCCAAATCCCAGTGGCGCGAGGTTTTCAGCCGATATCTCCGCAACGGCTGGGTCAAATTCAACATACCGTACATCAATTAGCTTGTCTTTCTTGCCGGTATCTTTCTGCTATCTTCATTTTTCGCGTAAGGCCTGCATAACGGATCCCTTTCTCAAAACCCATTTCATTTTGCTATGCTGTTCAGTGCAGTTTACACGTGCGCGATGCATTGCGTCATTTCAAAATGGCCGCCTTTTCGGCCGTAAACACGAACTGTGATTTGTGAAAAAACTTTTTTCTGTCACGTTTTTTGGGAAAATGACAGTGATGATGGCTGTACCGCCAAGAAAGACAAGTCGATTGACGTATGTTTCATCAAAATCGGCCAAGCCGTTGCGGAGCTATCGTTGATAAACCTCGCGCCAATCGAAACTGGAATGGAGAGTAACTCATAGGCCTAGTCATGTAGGCCTAGGCTAACTAGAGGCCTACCCTAGGCGTAGGCCTATACTGGCGCTTTCATATCGTAGGCCTACCGTATACGGAAGCCATAGGCCATAGGGCATGTTGTTTTGGGATTAAATCATATCATAGGCCTATCATGCATGAATGAAGTCATGAATACTGTGATAAAATCATAAATCGTACCGGTATCTGTTTCAGGTAGTCAGCAGTGCATAGCCCCACGCCCTACTTGTGAAACATGGCTGCTCGGTTGAAGTTTGCGAGTGATATGGACAAGTCAGTCCTCCTCAATAATTTTGAAAAAAGAGGATGGATAAACGTATCTCCTGATGAAGACTGGAACTTCTACTGGTAAGTAGGCATACCAGTATGTGGTGTCAGTGTGGACAAACCTGGAGGGCAACATTACCGGTACAGGACTATTAATCTGGTTCACCGGTGGAATACATTTTTGGGAAATCGATAGAGACTGATTAAAGAAAAGGTGTTAATTTTAATTGATTTAGCCACAACAGAGTGGTCACTAATAGTTTCCTTGCTCATTTATAGAAATAAGAAAGTGTTGATCTTGATTCCTCATGAAAGAATTATTGCTTAGATAGAGTCCAAGATGATGATGCAAGCTCACAAGTTATTTTTTCATCTGGAATGTCATGGGCCTTAGACATGTTAAAATCTTTGTTTCTTTTTTGCAGGGCGAATGTCCAAACAATCCGTACAATTTTCAGTGTTGAGAATGGATACAGACTCTGTGATGATCAGTATGTACCGGTACCTAAGATTTCATCATAAGTACTCGGCCTAGTTACATAACTCTACCTGTTCAGGGAATTAAGTTATATAACTTATCATTACTAACAAAGAAGTGCCAGTTATGAAATGTCCAATATCTTTTTCCCAATTTTCAGAGTAATTAACCATTTCCCAAACCATTATGAGCTAACGAGGAAGGATCTCATGGTGAAAAATATCAAAAGATATCGAAAAGATCTGGAGAAGGAGGGTAACCCCCTCGCAGAGAAGGATGCTACTGGAACATACATTCACTTGGGTGAGAAAGATATGTAATGTCCAATTGCTCCCCCTAACCCCATGCTTTGTCTGGTAACAATATCTTTGGCAACAGGGAGTAGTGTTTTAATTTCACGGCCTTCGTTTAATGTTAATTTTTTTCTTTCCCTCACATCACAGACTTCATACCAGTGACATTCATGCTACCAGCAGACTACAATCTCTTTGTGGAGGAATTCAGGAAGAACCCCTCATCCACATGGATCATGAAGCCATCAGGAAAAGGTATCTGTTCAAAAATTCTTCCTCCGGTTTTGAAGGCTGGGAATTTTCCAGTCTTCAAAACATCAAATCTTACAAACATTTCAAATGTAAGATTTGATGGGTGTCTGTTGAGCGAGTGGGATTTATTATGTTGCTAGAACGGGCAACGTTTTCTGCATAGCTGAACTTCTATTGAATTATCACAAATGCAAAATTGTGTTTGTATCTTCAGTTTTGACTTCATGTCTTTTTCAGCACGGGGTATAGGTATATTCTTAATCAACCGATTGTCCCAGATAAAAAAGTGGTCAAGGGACAGCAAAACCAACAGGTAGGATACCACCAAGTCGATTTTCTCACACTCTGTCAAGTGGAGTACAATCTGCCATTGCACTTATCCAAAAAGTAAGGCACAAAAAACGACACACAAGATGAGATAGAAGTCGTCTTCCACTTACATTGCACTTACATGTATGCTGAATTTTTTCTTCAGTTTCACTGCCCCATCGTCCAAAGAATCATACGTGATATCCCGCTATATAGATAACCCACTTCTGATTGGTGGCAAGAAATTTGATCTCAGACTTTACGTCCTCGTCACATCATTCCGCCCTCTCAAATGTTACATGTAAGTATTCGAGAAATTGGATTTTATGACTCTCCCCAATTGACGAGTTCAACCACAATACTGATCCTGCTGTCTTTACACACCAAGCCACTTTTTAAAAAGGATGCAGGATTTCAGTATTTATAATTATACTTCATGGAGATTGACATTCGTTCTCACCTGTGTCTTTGTTTTGTAAACTGTGTTTTTCCTCTCCATGCAGGTACAAGTTAGGTTTCTGCCGATTCTGCACTGTCAAGTACAATGCGAATGTGAATGAACTGGACAACATGTTTGTGCATCTAACGAACGTCTCCATTCAAAAACATGGGGTAAGTTGATGAATTCCTAGTTGATGCATTCTTCTGTTATTTGGCTGGCAGCACATTAGTTTTCCATTTGTTTCAAAGAGGAGCACATGACGATAATTTACCATCAAACAGAGGGGGTGCATTCCTGTGATGCCCCTTGGACCACATCTGAGAAAAGAAGTTTGTGTATATCTTGTATGAAATATCAATAAAATGATACTTCCAGGATGAATATAATAACATTCATGGTGGTAAATGGACAGTTGAAAATTTGAGATTATTCATAGAAAGTACTCGAGGGAGGGACGTAAGTTTCGTCAGTTCAAACCTTCTTCTCCATGTGTTTGTTCTTGTTTTGAATGTGTTTTTGTTCTTGCACTAGGCACGTGTTTGACCTCCAATGGTAATTAAATGGTCTGAAAACTATGTACTCACGTGGGATTTAAGATATGGAAATATGCGTGGATAATACACCAAAATCGCAGTTGTAAGGTCACAGACACTTGGCTTTGCCACTGAGATCTACTCAAGATCCAGCTCAGCCATCATTATCATATTTAAAGTGTCACTGCCAGGACTTCGATTTGAGTCAATTTTACTCGGTGGGAAGCAGATCACGTGCAGTATGTATTGCCAGGTGTGCCGCTGGTGTCATATGTTATGTAGAAAATGAAGACTAGATAATCATTGCTGTATCATTTATTACTGTCTGCTATACAATAACCGGATGGGGGCTACAGTTTCAATCATGTTCCTGTTGGTACCAGTATGTGTCTGATGAAGCCTTCATCGTATTAAGCCTTTTTTCCCAGTTGTCTTGTATATCATACTCATAGACATTGACAAATTTTGTATACTCTACAGAGACCAAAATGGCAATCATTGTACTTTCCACAATGGCGCTTCTTTGGCCAACGACACAATTTTCTTCTATGTGGAATTCTTCTTTTCGAAACTTCAATTGTACCATCCTGGGCGAGGTCTGCCACGGCATCGCGCTCCACAGGAGTGGCCAGTATCATTCCCACAACAACCAAGATCACGGCGATAGTCAGCAGACGTGACATGCCTGCAAAATATCGAAAGTACACACCAAACTGTGTTATTAATTGACTGGAAGTGTCTTTTCGAGTGAAATTATCTACAAGACAGCATTGTGCAAAGATGCAACCAGTTTTTAGAGTTGATGTTTGGTCAGCGGAGCTAGTCAAATAACTATTTACTGAGTATTCGTGTCAGTCTGTCACTCCATCAGTCCATCTGTCCAACTATGCCTGATATTTTTTACTACCGGTAACTGTAATAGCTAGAGACTCCCATCTGAGGGTAAAAGCCCTTGGCAGACTCTCCTCGGAGCCCAAAAAAATGAGTGCAATGCATTTTGCGTAACATGAAATATCACAATATCTCAGCACCGTGATAAAAAAGTGGAATCGGAGATGCAATAAATGAATGGGATGTTTCTCTCACATGGAATTTTGTACGTACCTTCTTATTTTCTTTGATGGAGTATGAGAAATTCGAAACACAGTCGCTTCCACTCAGAGAAGGCACTTAATTCCCTGCTCAAGCTTGTTCAACTTTGTTGATATGTTGCCCTTGGTGAGAGCTGCCTTTTTATCAGTCAGCGTTCTTGCTTGTTCATTCAACTCCGTCAATATACGTTGTTCAAAGTTGGTGTGATGAACAAACACTGTTCGTGCTACTGAATTCCGAAAAGTATTTATCTACCGTATTTTTCGGACTATAAGGCGCAGCCTTTTTCCTTGAAGAAGGGTCTAAAATTGGGGGTGCGCCTTATAGGGTGGTGCGCCTTATCTGCAGATCCAGTCTGACAATTTGGTCAGAAGTGTCAAGACACTGACGAACCCAAGCATTCAAGCATGCATGGATGCATGCAAGCCAAAGTCATTGTCACAGTGCTGGTTGACAGATGATGCAGTGAACTGTGAACTGATGAAGTTTCAGTTAGGCCTAATTTGTCACAACAAGCTAAGAAATCATACAACCAGATCCATCAGTACCAACAGCAGAATTGCAGATGTCAATGGGTTCAAACAAGGCAATCAGACCCTGTAATTGTCTTGGCTGTTGTTGGGTCAATGCACACTGAGCAGCCATGCATTGTATGTGTATAATATGCACTGAC
>NMRB01000036.1:911734-925388 GCA_002633025.1 Notospermus geniculatus
GCCTAAAGCCTCGCTTATGTCGCCCTTACGTACAGTCAGAACAAGTTGGCAACTGATAATCGGCGCATAGTTGGAACTAATCAGTCACAGCTACTAGGTGACATAAGCTCTCGGGCGTCAGAGAGTAACTAGTTGCAAACTAAAAATATCCCGATCCTGAAAATCGCACGTGTTCAACTTCAGCACGTTTTACTTAAAATCAAAAGAAATCTGTGTCGACATAAGCACTCAAAAGACGGCGAAAAACTAGTTCCAGGTAGTTGCGACCGATCGGTATTTTTCTAGTCGGTGGCGACGTAAGTTATCAGTTGCAACTTGTTGACGCTATTTCTATCACAGCGTAGGGCGACATAAGCGAGGCTTAAGACAGACCGAAATTATCTACAGAAGAGTCTGATCGGGTGGAAAGTCTGCACGACGCGTACGCGCCAGTCTTTCACCGGCTTATGAAATAAAGTGCGTCGAACTTAGAGCCAAAACGAGGCTTCAGTATGATGAGATGCCAAATTTGGCAAATGGGTTAGATCCGATCAGTCAGAAGTCCCCAGTCAACCGCGTTGACGGCCGGTTAACAGTAGAGTGTCCCCCTGTAAAAAGAACCCATTTCGATTGTTCAATGACGGATTGAGCGGGCGCGTGGAAGCAGGGCTAGAAACCGTCGTCAGAGATAAGAATGTGATAACAGGCTCTTTTGTTCTTAGGACAGTTTCCCTGGGACACTCTTTTCGATCACACCTGTCCTTTGGGGTACGAATTTCAGTCCAAAAAGACAAGTTCACTGTATGAAGTCTTCGGTGGCTCACCAAGCAGAGTAGGACAGACTTTTCCCGTTTTTGCAAGGTGTGATGGTGTAACAGTAAAGAATATCCTCTGTAAAAAGTGTCAGCTTCTATTGTCCAATGACGGATTAAGGTGCATGGCTATAGAAACCAATCGCAACTGTCGATTAGGAAAAACTGCCCTAGGAAAAAATGTCCTATTGTTTTATTCTACAGGTAACCTCTGGTGGCCAGGGACTATACATGTAGAATGTAACAATAGGATCATTTGTTTCTAGGACATTTTTCATTGGGACACTCATTCCTTTTACATCAGGTGATCTCTTGTGGCACTCATGGAGGGCTTGGATTGGAACCAGCTGTAGTTCTCTGCTTGCCAACTAGGGGCGCCCCAGCCACAAATAAAGCATAAAATGAACAAGATGTCGTGCTGCCATGATATTTATTTATATCAAAGCACAACTTGAGTTTACATATCAGGTTTATGATGGCAAACAAGGAAAATAAAAAGAACAAATGAAATGAAAATGCAATTAAATTCTGACCAACACAATGTACTCCTCAACCAGCCATGTTGTAGTTCCATGCTCGCCCACTAGGCGGCCCCAGCCCTAATAGGCATAAAATGAACGAGATATTGTGCTACCATGATATTTAAATTTACTGATATCAAAGGACAACTTGAGTCTATGTCAGGTACAACATGATACATCATACGATGGTGACAAAGCAAGGAAAGTAAACAAAACAAATGAAATCAAAATGAAATTAAATTCTGATAAACACAAATTATACTCCTCATTCCAAACAAGATCTGGTGTAAAAGGAATGTCAATCCGAGGAAAGCATGTCTGAGTAACAATCGTCTTTTATTCTAAACATGAAGTTATATTCGAATGGTCGCTTGTTTTCTGTAGCCACAATCTTATCCCTCGTTGAACAATAAAGCCAGACTAATTTTCCAGAGGACTTAGCTTCCTGTCACACCGGTGATCCAAATGAATCAGAAACCATTAAAATGCACCAATCAACAGTTTACCCTTATTCGTACACAAAACATAACTTAAATTCTTGAATTAGGTGCAGTTAACACAGATGCTGTAAATTATATGTCAGTGTGTATCCATATCTACTTCAAAAAAGAATGACTTAGCATCAATCAAATGAGGTGTCAACTCGAATGGTTTACCTAGGCCTACACATGAAGGGCTAGTTACCACTCCAATTTACATTTTTACAGCACAGATTTCCCAGGTCCCCCAGTTGCCAACATTTCACAATAAGTCAACGAACACTAAGTACAGAGTTGAATTATACCAGGCACATGTACTCTCGGACAAGTTCTCTCTCCAATACTGGTAATCTGAATAACAGGCATCTGAAAAAAGATCACACACAATGTAA
This sequence comes from Notospermus geniculatus, assembly GCA_002633025.1. Lineage (NCBI taxonomy): Eukaryota > Metazoa > Nemertea > Pilidiophora > Heteronemertea > Lineidae > Notospermus > Notospermus geniculatus. Next base: position 913,918 of record NMRB01000036.1, read on the forward strand.
ATTTTCAATTCTTTCACCATATTGTTATATGTACTTGAACTAAATATTATATATTTTTTCAATTCAGTCAAGTCCACTTAAGATTTTAATAACATGACGGAGGGTTCCCTGAATCATCTGGTCCATGTACAGTCCTGGTCAATACAGAATAGAATCATTTCTTTTTGGATATGAATGGTGGTAATAAATATGTTTTCACCCTTTTGAGCGGGATGACATGAATTATGTACGGTATGCAAATAATCATAGGCCATATACTGACATTCTTATAATTCATACCGGTCGTTTTATGCAGATTTCTTCATTGACCAGGACTAATCAATAATGGAACATTCCAAATGGGGAAATCCAGTGATGAAAATTATCTGGTGGTGGTTTCGTACTATCATAGTAGATAAAGATCTTCGTCTATTTGTGGTACTATCTGCTCACATTCCCGGTGAGGCTTCCTTCCCAGGCGCTGAACTAAACCCCAAGTCAAGGAAACCGACTAGAGTAGGTAAGTTAGTTGATTTATAGTAAAATAATCACAGGTAGGCCTTCCCTAGCTTGACACATTTTATATGCGTGGTATCCCAGGAAATAGTGCTTCTGAATCACAGCTTGGACAAGGTCTGTGGAGCTAAGTTATGACCGGGCAATTTGCACTTTTAAAGGTACATGTATTTGGAAACTCGCTGAATGCTTTTCAACATGTTCAAGGAAAACCTCCAGGACAAGGTTTCTGAAACCTTTCTCAGGGTCATGAAACTGTCACAGGTAGTTAAAGGGTTAATATAATTTCATATTTTATTGTATTCAACATGGAGAGAAAGTAACATGGATAGAGGAGGTATAGACAGAAATGGAGTGACAGAAAAGGTCTCCAGAAATTCTTGATATTTTGCAATAAAAACCTGAGGTTGATATCAAAGTGAAAGAGGAAGTAAAATTATGAACCAGGCACGTAGGTCAAAATATAGGTGTGTCTTCATGTGCATTATACATTGAGCAACAAATAATGTAGATTTGCCCCTTCTGCCCACAATTTCACTTTTCATTTTCCATACTGATGCAGAAATCCTACTCCTACCTTTAGATTCTGAAGACCACCTGAAGTTCAATCCTCAACATGGGGACAGAATCACAAAAACTGCGAGCAGAAGGCAACAAGATTTATCTTGGTCTAAACGATGACTTGGCTCCGATCATTAGGCGTTCACGCATAGAAGAGTGCCTGAAGTTCTACAACAAAGCATTAGCCTCTGCCTACTCAAATGAGGATAAAACTGCAGCGCTGAAAAATCTTGGCATGGCCTCGTTCAAGATGCTAGGATTCTACACGCAACAAGGGGAAGAAGGAAAGCTCATAAACTATTCTTTCTTGGAGGCTTTACGATATTTCACTGGTGCTTTGAACAATGGATCTTCCAAGCCACTTGAATGGCAGCGTTTTTTGAGGGAGAAAATGGAGGAATGCACAGAAATGTGGATTGATAACCTTCACCAGTTGAATTACAAGGATCGTATTGGAGCTATTGAGAAGATTATTCATAAGATACCATCATGTGCAAGCACAGAAATCAACTTGGAACTGGCTGATGCATTGGTTAGTTCACTCCAGCAGATTGCAAAAAATTTTATGAAGTTGATTACTTTATGGTAATAGTTTATTCAAAATGTACCACTTATTTCACTCTCACTTTCAGTTCAAAATTGCTGTTAATATGCAAGAGAGTGGTAACTTTAAAGAGTGCCTACGCTGTCTGCATGAAGCATACCGCCCCCTGGAGGAAGCCAAGTTGCATTGCATTGACATGATTGACCCGGCCAAGAGGGAAGAAATCGAAGTGCTTGAGGAAGATGTCAAGATACAGAAATGTGTAGCTGAGGCAAAGCAGGCCATTCAGACAGGTAACCTACTTTGTATGAAATGGGCCTGGTGCCCTGGCTCCTGATTCAAGTCACCCAGTGAGGACTGACAGGTCGTTAAGAAATGGAATGCTTTTTCACCCCTCAGTACAACCAGACAGACCAGATTTTCCAGTGGCTGGCAGCCAGCCACTGTTGGACACTTGTAATGAGGGTGTTGGGCCCCATATTGTGCAATAATATTGATCTTTTCACAGGAGATGACCTGATGGAATCTGCTGTGAATGATGAAGAGTCCTTGAACATTGAGATGATCTGGGAGATCGTAGACTGGTACCAACGGGCCATTATTTCATCCAGAGAACTGGAACTAGAAGTCGAAGCTATCGCTTGTTCACGGCTCGGATATGTCTACGATAAGATATTGAAGTTGAGAGAAAGAGCGAAGCAACGATTTCAGCAGTGCCTTACACTGGTTAATGCTCTTCATCCTAGGGTTCTCACCTCAGAAGGTAATAAAAACTGTACATTTACTTCTTTCAGTCTGCTCAAAAATAACTTTGTTTCAAGTTGCCGTCTTGTATTTTTGAATACAAGTTGCATTGTACTGTATTTTCAAATATAAATCATACATTTTGTACACGTATTCTCAAATAAAATTGCCGAAACACCCCATGTGTAGCATCTTCGATCACCGAAGGCCGATCTGCTCACCACTACGTTACACCGCACATCACCCTTCGAGAAAGTGACCGGTCCACGGCGTATCTGCCGCCTCGAGAAGAAGAGGCCAATCAGAATCGGTGTTGTAAAATTGAATCGTGGTACAAAGAGTTGTAGCCGAAGACCCAATATAAAGTGTCATATGATTGGTCGACCGGTAAAGTTGGCATGGTGCCAAGATACGCCGCCGACTGGTCTATTTCTCGAAGGGTGATGTGCGATGTAATGCAGTGGAGAGCAGATCGGCCTTCGATTATCGAAGATGATGTGTAGTGCCAAAGACTGTAAACACCAACAGTATGAAGTCAGAATGAGAACGGCATTATCGAACTCACTCATTTAGAATAAAGCAGTATTACCGGTAAACTAATTAGAAGATGACCTATAATACTCCTTTTTGTTTTTCAGATTGGTACAAATTAGCCCGCGAAACACTTGCACGCTACCAAGAAGAGTACCAGCGTGCTGAGGAAGAGAAGTGGGAAAACAAGAGGAAGAAATATGTCGAAGAATTGGAACCGGAGCTCAAAGAGTTGCATGAATATTGCAACAAAAGAGATAAACCAAAGCACAGCTTTTTTTTTAAAAGGGAGGACTTACAGGAGGTACTTGAGTTTGTCTACAAGCGGTTTCCACCAAAGAATAAATCATTTAAGATGCCAACTGTCGACAAGAAGGATGAAACCAATCGGTCCATAAAGGATGCTTACAGGAAGGCTGCAACACACTACCATCCTGACCGAGTGAAGGAAGAGGATGGGCTGAAGACCAAAGTCCTAATGGAAGAGATATGCAAGGAGCTAACACGCCGATATGAGAGTCTGAAGTGATCACCTGCACGACTACCCAATCAAATCAAGAAAATGGTGTTTCAATTCCACAAACAGGAAAAGTTTATTCCAACTGTTATCATTCCAATTGACGTGTACCGGTACATGTAACAGACCGAAAACCATACTTAAGTTCCTTTTTTTGCTTGGAATATTGAAGTGTATCATTGAAGTATATCATTGAAGTATATCATTGAAGTATGGTCCAGGGACTTCGTGTTCACCTTTCACATGCTGTACAAATAACAGGCAACATCTTGTCTCATTTTCTTGGTCTCATCCCGGCCCTACTGGAGTGTGGAAGTTTCTTTCCAAAGCAATATCCAGAATTCATGCAGTTAAAACCAAAATCAAACCTCAGGTCTTGACTTTCTTGTAGTTTTCCTGGGATGGTCCTCCAGAACATCGCTTTCCTGAGGTTGAACTTGTATCTGTTTCAGATTTACCTGGGAGATTGGCCACATTTTCTTTCTCATCCTGAAATTCCAAAAATAATTACTAATGATGGAATTAAGTATCAATTATGGAAATAATTACCAATGATGGAAATACACGTAATTACAATGATGCCAGGAAATAATTACCAATGATGGAAATAATTACCAATGATGGAAATAACTGCCAATGATGAAAGTAATTACGAACGATGGAAATAATTATCACTGACAATGGAAATAATTACCAATTGTGATGGAAATAATTACCAATGATGGAAATAATCACCAATGATAATGGAAATGATTACCAATGATGAAATAGACAGTTGTACTTTGTTGCAACATTCTTACCTTTTGTGATGCATGTTTTCTCGTCCAATCTGCTGCTGTTTTTAGAAAAAGTGCCTTGTTGTAGCAGAATTCATTTGACTGTAGAGGATGAAAGATTGGAAAACATCATATTGGATCAACCTGCAGGTGCCTAGTAGTTCAGAAATAACAACTTGACCAGTTCATTTCTAGAAATATTTGGCGAACGTTTATCGCATAGGGTCCCTGATTTTCAATCATGGAACTTCCAGTATGTACCGATATTTTGGTGGAGGTCAAAGATTATCATATCATACCATATCGCATCCTATAAATGGCAGTGATCTATTTCACCTTGCAACGAACTGTCCAGTGCTGTCATGAACAGCTAAGTTCAAATCAATCATTTTTGAGATACCAGTACTTACAATATCTGTCATAAGTGGATCATCAGGGTTTGGCTCTGCCATCAGTTGTTGAATCTGGGTCAGGATGGTGGAGATATTGAGAGACGGCCTCCAAGCTCCCTGCAAACAACCACAGCAATTAGCCGAAAATGAAAACGTCAGGGTGGTGGCAAAGGAAGTGGATTGCTGATACATGTAGGAGTCAGAAAGCACTGCTCAGAGGAATTTGCCTTGGGCTGAACGAGCGATCCAGACAAGTAGGCCACACCCATTTAGTGTGCTAAGGCCATACCAAATTGATTGTTCGTTTAACGGATTTCCCTCTACCCCAAATTGCCAAAACGAAATAAAATTTTTTTATTTCACCCGCATCTCCAATTCAGTGTTTTCAGTAAAAAAAATAAAAATAAAAATACCTTTTTTTTTCTTGGAAAACATGCGTAAGTGTGTCTCAAGTCGCAAACGCTGCACTGAGCACATGGCCTCGCAGCGCCCCGCGATCTGGGACCCCGTGTTGCGCACTGGTGGTAACCCCGTAGATCAATGGCTGACGCCAGCAGGTGAAGAGCTCTGGTAATATTGTTATTCAAATCACATTGATGTAGTTTATTAGCTCAACTCCTTCATTTTATTTTTTTTTTTTTTTCGCCAGCAGCATGCCACTTTTGGTGAGAGAAGATCCGTTAAACTAACAATCAAATTGGTAAGGCCTAAGTAATGTGGTTGGAACGACGATAACTCACTTTTGGAGGCATCTTGAGGCTATCAAGACAGATCCTTCCACCATTGTCGATATTGGGATGATATATGGGAGTTACAAACTTCACTTTGGGAGGTTCAAATGGATATCTAAAGAAGAAGACAAATAATTATAGCCATGACAGCCCGCCCACTGTGAATTCCTGGGAAAATGACAATGTTTGGCATGTTGACAATACCGGTAGTTTCTTTTCTTGACCAGCAAAGTTCTAAACCAATCTAAACCTATCTGTCTCTGCACCATCAGAAAATGTAAAATTCGTGTCTGTCATTTCTTGAATATACCCAGTGCATGTAAACTGTAATCTGCTCCAGTTTGCCTACCGGTAAGTCATTTTTAGGTGGCTGGTATTTGGAACTGGCGACGGTACATTATTAGTCAGAGCAAAATGATTTAAATGGGATGAATAAGAATGGTGAGCAAGTGACATGACTTCATGGATGCCAATTGCCTGTTTGCAGAAATCAATAACGAGAAATCATGACTTCTGCTGTTTGTGAATAACAAAAGTTAGAATAGGATGTTACCTTCCCGAGATATTTATTTCTAATTTAAAGATTCCACCTTCGTATGGCGTTCCTTCACTACCGATGATATCTGAAAGGCAAAATCGACAGCTATACTAAGGTGAACACTTTAAAACTTCATCAATTGCAATAAGTGCCAAAACATTGCCTAACACCTCTCAAAACAATGTTTTGAGAGGTGTTAGGCAATGTTTTGGCACTTATTGCAATTGTTTGCCAAAACATTGCCTAACACCTCTCAAAACAATGTTTTGAGAGGTGTTAGGCAATGTTTTGGCACTTATTGCAATTGATGAAGTCGCCACTGCCACTCTTCTTGATTAATGTTAACTTGTTACAAGTTCCAGAAATGGTCAGTTTACTTGCCAGCGAACAGGCAATGGGTGTCGAGAAAGCTGGCCGAACTGGTACAATATTCCGAGAGGTGCTAAGAGAACCATTGAAGTACCACTCCGGTAACGAAATTTGAATGTGCCTACTTGCTTCCAGCTCGGTCAAATTGTTCGCCCGCGGCCAACAGGATATGCCGTGAGGTGGTGACTGTTGAAAGAGCTGCATCTCCCTCTTCATGCGTGCTGCAAGAGCTGGACTTTGCATGGCTCTTAGAGTACTGGAACTGGTAAATGTTCAAAATGCAATTGCTGGGTGGCTGGTATGGTACTCAGTACTGTGATGATGTTGACAAGGTTTCTGGTAGCAAAAAAGATGAACAAATGTCAACAGAGTCAGGTGGCGAGCACCGAAACAAAGCATGCCATGAAGCCCAACGCCACCGGCAACGGGGGTAGGTTTCTGGGGGGGGGNAATCCCCGATCAGTGCCCAAAAAAAGGTCATCGATTGACGGAATAGGTAACTTGTAAGCCGCATTGTACAATAGGAGTTTCATTGTGTGCTATTGAGTCACTTCTGATCGGGGATTCTAAACTTTAGCCGCATTTTCTTGCTGAAAGTAAAAAATCATTGCTCTGCCAAAAATAGGGGGCATAGGCCTACCGGTATAGGCTAGGCAGGCCTACGCCCCACATGCCCATGATGCCCCGGATCCGGCCCTGCCAGCATCCCCACACTAGCGAGTGTCACACCCCGGTCACACCATGCACATGCACGACACGTCACCATGGCCAAGTGCCTGTGCATGATGTGTGGTGTGTGGTGTCACGTGTCATGTGTAGCCAAGGCCGTAGCCTACATGCGTAGGCCTAGCCTAGCTGTCATCATGGTCATCAGTCCGGAACATAGGGCCGATCGGCCGATCACCGCTCGATCGGGCGATTAGCGGCAGAACGGCCGATTTTTGCACCAACCGATCGACAGGCAACGCCTAGATCTACCGGCGGTTTTCACAGAATGGACTTTCCGCAAACAAATACACGTATCCGCATGCAGATAGGCCTAACGTTGGAAACAGGAAGAAGGCAATTTATCGCTTGTGTATGAATTGACTTAATTTAACTGTTAAGCGGATAAAAGTGAGGGTAGGTCTTCCAGAATGTCGGCACTTCGACCTGTGACACCAACGGCCGTTCTAGCTGCGATTTATGATAATGAGATTTTGCAGCTCGTTCTACCGCCAATTGTCCGATCAGCTGGTGATCAGCCGATCGGCCCTATGTTCCCGACTGGTCATGACTGGCCGACTCATCGGTCAGCAATGCCGAGTGCGAGTCAGACTCATCTATCAGGATCATGATGATCAGACAGTGTCAAAGTGTTTGCCTTAATGATTAACAACGTTACCTGATTACGGTACACACAATGTAGGCCTACAGCTCAACTTACTTAGGCCTCCCCAAGATAGGAAATCATGAAACACACATGAAACATGTGAAAATGAAAGCACCTGGAACATCAACATGCATGACATGAATTCCCCGCGCACGATCGGGGTTCAGGAATGGTGATCACGTCTCAGGCCCCATGGGCCTGACACGTGATCACGTCTCAGGCCCCAAATATACCGCAATGCACGTACAAGTGATTCCCAGTGCACCTTAAAGTAGAAAGAAAAACAATTTATGTCAACACTGTGTCACAAAGTAGGCTGTAAATTGTTTAAAAAGGACGTTATCTGGCGTGTTTCGAGGATTTCAAGCAAAGGAGCCAGAAGAGGGGTAAGCTCGAGGGGGGAGTGCGAGGGGGGTGCCCCCCCTCGCGTTGGAAATTTTGTAAAATCTGCACACCGAAGATGCCATTTCCCAGCATTTCAACCCTTGAACATGTCTTGAAAATTTCAGGGCCTATATGTGAGTTCCGAGAGACTTCCAACCTCAACCAGCAAATAAAGGCCTAACTATCATGGACGTCACTATGTCTTACCTTTTGTAATGGTCCAACTGCTGATCGAGGTGTGAGTGGGGATCTTGTGTGGTCACCTTGTTGAGCCATATGAAGTCTCTCCCAATACAGTCACACACAATCACATGAAAAAGTCACAAAATACAAGATGTTAAAATTCCAAATAGAGGGAACACACAGATTTGAATCAACAAAAAGAAATGATCAAGCAAAAGGCGATTTTAACACAATCTTCTACCTTTGTCTGCCCCTCCCCCAAAAAATATAGTAAATATAGTGCAAAATTTCAAAAATACAGTAAATATAGTGATATAGTAAATATAGTAATGGGCTGCCAAAAATATAGTAAATATAGTGTCGCTGTGAGCCCTGTTATAGCCATGACAGCCCGCCCACTGTGAATTCCTGGGAAAATGACAATGTTTGGCATGTTGACAATACCGGTAGTTTCTTTTCTTGACCAGCAAAGTTCTAAACCAATCTAAACCTATCTGTCTCTGCACCATCAGAAAATGTAAAATTTGTGTCTGTCATTTCTTGAATATACCCAGTGCATGTAAACTGTAATCTGCTCCAGTTTGCCTAAGTCATTTTTAGGTGGCTGGTATTTGGAACTGGCTACGGTACATTATTAGTCAGAGCAAAATGATTTAAATGGGATGAATAAGAATGGTAAGCAAGTGACATGACTTCATGGATGCCAATTGCCTGTTTGCAGAAATCAATAATGAGAAATCATATTGACTTCTGCTGTTTGCGAATAACAAAAGTTAGAATAGGATGTTACCTTCCTGAGATATTTATTTCTAATTTAAAGATTCCACCTTCGTATGGCGTTCCTTCACTACCGATGATATCTAAAAGGCAAAATCGACAGCTATACTAAGGTGAACACTTTGGGCCGATTTCACAAAGCGCGTTTAAGACTTAGACGCGTGTAACTTCACTAAATGCACGCACTTCCGCCATGCATTTAACGAAGTTACACGCGTCTAAGTCTTAAACGTCCTTTGTGAAATCGGCCCTTTAAAACTGATCCAATGATCACAAGAAAATGGACCTCAGAATCAGTCGTTCAGTTGTTTGACACATTTGGAAAATACCACTAGGCCTAATGCTGATAATGCCCCTAATAATCCAGCAGAAGTAACCAGAGTTATGCACCAACAATTCATTCACAATTTTATGACTTTTCTTGAGTTCAAATATAAACTTTCTTCCTTTCAAAACATTAATCAAGAAGAAGGCAGTGGCGACTTCATCAATTGCAATAAGTGCCAAAACATTGCTAACACCTCTCAAAACAAGTTCCAGAAATGGTCAGTTTACTTGCCAGCAAACAGGCAATGGGTGTCGAGAAAGCTGGCCGAACTGGTACAACATTCCGAGAGGTGCTAAGAGAACCATTGAAGTACCACTCCGGTAACGAAATTTGAATGTGCCTACTTGCTTCCAGCTCGGTCAAATTGTTCGCCCGTGGCCAACAGGATATGCCGTGAGGTGGTGACTGCTGAAAGAGCTGCATCTCCCTCTTCATGCGTGCTGCAAGAGCTGGACTTTGCATGGCTCTTAGAGTACTGGAACTGGTAAATGTCCAAAACGCAATTGCTGGGTGGCTGGTATGGTACTCAGTACTGTGATGATGTTGACAAGGTTTCTGGTAGCAAAAAAGATGAACAAATGTCAACAGAGCCAGGTGGCGAGCACCGAAACAAAGCATGCCATGAAGCCCAACGCCACCGGCAACGGGGGTAGGTTTGTGGGGGAGGGCATTTTCGGAACGAGTTTAGAATCCCCGATCAGTGGCGGCACTGTGCCCAAAAAAAGGTCATCGATTGACGGAATAAGCCGCATTGTACAATAGGATTTCCATTGTGTGCTATTATTGAGTAACGTCACTTCCGATCGGGGATTCTAAACTTTAGCCGCATATTCTTGCTGAAAGTAAAAAATCATTGCTCTGCCAAAGGGGGCATAGGCCCTAGGCCTATAGGCAGGCCTACGCCCCACATGCCCCGGATCCGGCCCTGCCAGCATCCCCACACTAGGCCTAGCGAGTGTCACACCCCGGTCGTCATGCCGGTCACACCATGCACACGCACGACACGTCACCATGGCCACGTGCATGTGCATGATGTGTGGCTGTGCGGTGTGTGGTGTCACGTGTCATGTGTAGGAGGCCGTAGCTACTGTCATCACGCGACAATCATGACAATGGTCATGACTGACTGTAGGCCTACCGTACATCATACACTGGAAAAAATCACTGGCTCAAGGACTGGCTCAGCCTTTTGAGCCACCAATTTGAGCCACTTTTGGCTCAGCCTGAGCCAAAAGACCCCCCTTCAGAGGCCTCAATTGGCTCACCTGTTCAAAAATGGCTCAAAGTGGCTCATCCTGAGCCAAAATTATTTCCAGTGTAGGCCTACATGCATGCATGCCGACTCATCAGCATCAGGTCAGCATGCCGAGTCAGACTCATGATCATGATGATCAAACAGTGTCAAAGTGTTTGCCTTAATGATTAACAACGTTACCTGATTACCAGGATTACGGTACACACAATGTACAGCTCAACTTAGGCCTCCCTAAGACATGTAAGATAGGAAATCATGAAATGAAAATGAAAGAGGGCAAAGACATGAATTCCCCGCGCACATGTCACATTCGTTGTTGTCGTCGTTTGAAAATTATACTTCCTTAGCTACCGTAAAAATCCTTCCTCGGGAGGCGATGGGAACGAAATTGGGATTCGTGCTGGGTGTCCTCACCCCCAACTCGCATGAATATCCAGAAATATACAGATCTAGGCCTTTCTTGATGCCTGATGGGGGTCTGTGGAAATTGCAAAAGCCAACTGTGGGGGCAGAGGAAAACAAATTGAATCCATTCGAGACATTAGTCCTGAAGCCGAAGGGGAGTGTTACGTTCCCCGTCTCCATGTTCCTTGATCTCTATCATGTCTATATCTTCCACACAGTCCTGCGTTCCTGGATTAAAAGTAAGGGAATCAGTTTAATTGAACCGAAAGTCTTTCAATCAAATTAATTGACTGATTTATTTCATTATGTTTACATTTTTTACCAAAGATAGGAATGAATGGTAAATGTTTTTCAATTTATATACCGGGTAGTCTGTTTCAAGAGGAAAACTTATACGTGATTTCAAAGGACCAGTTTCATGAAAGGTTAGATGAAGTGGTGCATGTGCTGGTGTGCTTTAGAACTGTGACAATGGGCAGGCACGGATCCAGAGGCGGCGCGCCAGGTGCTCGCCTCCCCTTTTAGCTGAAAGTCGACCTTGAAATGCTGGAATTTGACACAAATTTCAA